>RCUC01042482.1:0-12286 GCA_003697995.1 Taxidea taxus jeffersonii
AAAAAAAAAAAAGAGTTCCACCTCTTAAAAATATACTTAACATCACAGGATTAAAGAAACATAATATTCGGGGCACCAGGTTGGCATAGTTGGTTAGGTATCCAACTCTTGGTCTTAGCTCAGGTTATGAGATGGAGCTCTGTGTTGGGCTCCCCACTCAGTGTGGAGTCTGCTTGGGTTTCTTTCCTTCTCCCCACCCCCCCGCTCTCTCTATAATAAATAAATAAATCTTAAATAAAAAAAGAAACATAACATTTACTCTTCAGATTATATATTAATCACAAATGTAAAAATGTAAATTGATAACAGAGGGATGTGACCACCTGAACTTCCTAGTTAAACATAGCATCACTAAACGTGGGAAAAAGAGACAGTATGTACCTCTCTCAATACGAGGCAGTGTGAAGATCAAAGTATCACGGAGTTTTCTTGCCAAAAATGCTTAGCTTTAACTAACCTTTTAGATCTAATGTCCAGGAAATATAGGCAATAGAGAAATATGTTGCTACCATGAGGAAACGAGAAATTCAAGATATGGATCATTTTAAAGAGAGCTGGCCTGGTCTCTTCAATAAATCAGTATCAGGAGAGAAAAACTAAACATGTAGAGATGAGTTGGGGGAAAAGGATGTGGAACAAACACTAGCTACAAAAGCTCTGAGGTGGGAGGACATCTTGACTGTTTTAATAAGAGTAAGAATGCCATTGTGACTAGACTCTGACTTCTGCTAGGTGAGATGTGGAGCTACTGAAGAACTCTGAGCAAAAAAATGACATGGTCTGACTTACTTTTTCAGAAGATCATTCTAGTTGGTTACTCTGACAAGAACAGACTACCAGGGACAGAAGAGAAAGCAGGGACACCAAAAAGGGGGCAAATATTACTGGAATAATCCAGGTAAAACACAAAGCTGGCTTGGACCAGGTGACAGCAGGGGAAGAGTGAGAAGATTCTGCATATAATTTGAAACAAGAGTCGTCAGAACAGATGTGTGGGCTTTGTGGAAAAGAGGGAGGTCAGGATGAGTTTATGAGTTGATTTTTAAAACTGTTTTGTTTCTGTTTTTGCATGAACAATGAAGAAGAGGACTGATAATAATTGAGACTGGGAAGACTGCAGGAAGAACAGATTTATTGGTAGGAGAGGGAGTGGTAGTGGCAAGGTCAGTAATTCAGTTTGGGATATTAATTTGAGATGCTTGTTAGACACTCAGGTAAAGACATGCAGAATGCTGTTGGAGCATCAAGTGTAGACTTTAGGGGAGATGATCAGGGGAAGGAAAATAGAAACATAAGAGAAAGAATTATATAGAAATATTTATTTTATAATAAATCATATTCTGTAAGATTCTATATTTCTATATAAAATACAGAATTGTATAGAAAGAAACATCCAAAGGCTGAGTTCTGGGGTACTTAAACATGCAGAGCAGTACTATACAATGGAACTTTCTGTGATGATATATTTATATATCTGTTCCATTCAATAGGTAGCCACTACTGACATGTGGCTACTGAGCACCTGAAATATGGCTAATGCAACTGAATAATCAAAAATTTAATTCAAATAGCTACAAGTAGCTAGTGGCTACAGTACTGGATAGTGCAAACCTAGAGTTTGGGGAAGTGATGAGGAATCAGCAGAAGACTGAAGAGAAGTGTCCAGAGAGGGAGGGTCCATGGGTCTCTCATGTTTTTGCATACATTGCAAGTGAGGCACTGATCTTGATAGTCAGTGATATGATAATTGAAGCCAAGTGAAGAAGGTGTTTCAAGGAGGACAGAGTGATCAATTCTGCTCCTGAATGTTAAGTCAGATAACAGAGAAATGACAGATGAGGACATCATTAGTAACTGTAAGAGCAGTTCCTATGGAATTGTGGGGACAGAAATCTATTTGGCTTGAGTAAAAAAAAGAAATGAGAAGAGAAAAACTAGCAACAAAGTACAGACAACTCTTTCAAGTTTTGCCATGAAGTTTAAATGAAATAAGACATAGGATAAAATGGTGTCCACGAAGATTATTTTGTGGGGTTTTTTTGTTTTTTTAAGTTTTATTTGAGAGAGAGAGAAAAAACACAAGCAGGGTGAGGGGCAGAAGGAGAAGCAGACTCCCTGCTGAGCAGGGAGCCAGATGTGTCCTGGGATCATGACCTGAGTCAAAGGCAGATACTTAACCCACTGAACCATCAAGGTGCCCGGCAAGGATTATTTTGAGGAGGGGAGAAATAAAACATATTTTCTCATGTATAAGACAGTGATTAAGAGGAAGGGAAAACTGATATGAGAGAAGAATTATGAAGCACTTAAACAGGCTGATTCTTTCACAGCCATGGGAGAGAAAGAGTGTATGAATACCACTGCAGGTATTGGGCAGCTGGAGTGCTAAAAGCCAGTGAAAGCTCCTTTTTTTCCTGTTTTTTTTTCTGAAATAGGAAGCAAGGTCGTCAGTTGAAAGTGACAAATGGGGAGGGGATGGCAAAGACATGAAGAGACCCAAGACATGCCAACAGTCATTCAGGAGGAGATAAAACAGAAAATGACTGAGGAAACCCAGCATGAGTGCCAGGCAACATTATGGGTCCACTTGAAGCTATGATCATTAGTTGAATGCAAGCTCAGCAGCATGGTTTTACGAGCATGGACTAGGCAAAGAACTGGATTTCATCAGCACTATACTGTAGCCAGGCAAGCCTGCTGAAGTGAGAGAAAGGCAAAGGAATTAAGGTTATATGTAAGGGACAAATTATAATAACTGATGATGGAATCTAAGCTTCTACCCTATCTCCTGGAATCTAACCATTCCACTGAGCCCTGTGGGACTCGTAGGTAGACAGGAGCAAAACCTCCTACCCTGGACCTCTTTTTGAAAGCCTTCCTTTTCTTTCTTATTGAAACTGAAACTGGGCTCTGGGCTTTCCTCTGAGGACGCTGCTTTCCCTGAAGCACTCTCAGATGAGGACTCTTTCTCTTCCATGCCCTTCACACATGAGGCCTCGTAAGTGCCTTTCTGCTTCCTCATTGCAACTTCCAATACATTCTCCCTCCACCCTCTTCCAAATCCCCTGCTTTGAGTCATGTATCATTAGGCTCTACCACCCACTATCCTTCCTTATTGTGGTATTTAAGTCTCTCTTTCATTCCTTGATGAGTTTGGCTTTTGGCTGTCATTCCAATACTATTTGTTATATTCTAATTGGTTTCTATATCAAATAGAAATTCATCTGATATCCTGGCCTCCTACTTTCTTGACCCTTCTTCCATAATGATAATTTTGTTGATATTGTTTTTTACCCTGTTTCAGCCACTTTTCCCCACAGTCAAACCTTAAGCATTTAGAACATATAAAAGTGTATTTTAATAACCATACACCTGAAGGAGCATCTTTTACCAAAAATTTACTCTGAGTTCCGAGTAACACCACCACTCTGCAGGCCCCCACTGACAGAGTCATGGGAATGGCCATACATCAGGCACAAGACCACCTCTGTGGCAATTCATGCTACCATTAACAACAGGTAAAGAGGAGTGCAAGAAAGGAAGAACTAGGTATGCTTCCTCTTTTTGGCCTCTTATCTTGGGCTTGTATTCCTTAGGTGAGAGAGAGAGGGATGTGTAAAGGGCTGGGGTAGAGGCAGAGGCATGCTGCTATGCTGACTGACCCCTCTTATACTGGGTTCTCAAAGGGACGATTAATATTATTGCATTATCATTTTTAAAGTACTTCTATGCAAGGTATTGTGCTGAGCACTTATCTAATTTAATTCTTACGCCAACCTTGAGGTTAATATTATCGCCATTGCACAGATGAAGAAATGGAGGCCAAGAGAAGTTAAAATGGAGAAGCTGATCTGGGTCCAGGTTTCTTGAACATGGAGGAGAAGTAGCAGGCTGAGATGACATCAGGCATTAGGAGATCAGCTAGATAGCCTATCAAACCATTCCGAACACCTACAAATCCAACAGGAGATCGAAGAGAAGAAAAACAACAATTCTAGAAACAGAAAATCGACCACTTTCTAAAAGGTAGGACCAGCGGAGAAGTGAATCCAACCCGACGGGAAGATAGACCCCGGGGGGAGGGGCCAGCTCCCAGCAAGCAGCGGAACAACGGACCACAAAATCAGGACTTTTAGAAGTCTGCTCCATGGAGTGACATCGCTCCAGAGGCTAACCCGGGGTGAAGACCTTGAGGGGACAGTGTGGACTCAGGTCCCGCGGGGTCACAGAAGGATCGGGGGTGTCTGAGTGTCGCAGAGCTCACAGGTATTAGAGCGGGGAAGCCGGCTTCGGAGACAGAGCTGAGGAGTGAACTCTCAACTTGGGGTTACCTAGAACCGTAATCTGTGACACGGGCCAGTGCTCTGTGCGAGGGGTCCCCACAAGATCCGGGGAGACTCCGACCTGGGAGAGCCCAGGGATCTGTGGGGTTCAGAGACTCCAGGTGGGACTCTGTGCCAGAGACAGAGATGCTTGGTCACGGGCTGGGTGACCTCGGAGCGCAGCCAGAGGCCAGTGAGACGGGACTGATTGCGAGCGATTTTCTCCAAGTGGGGCTGGAGGCTGGGGAGATGGGAGTGATTAAGCGCTTTTCTCTGAAGGTGCACTGAAGACTGGGGCCCCGAGCTCTCGGCTCCTCTGAGCCAGAGACTGGGAGGCCGCCATTTTCATTCCCGTCCTCCGGAACTCTACAGAAAGCATTCAGGGAACAAAAGCCCCGGAAGGCGAACCTGAGAGGATTACTTAGCCCGGCCCCTGGTAAGGGTGGTGCAATTCCACCTGGGGCAGAGACACTTGAAAATCACTACAACAAGCCCCTCCCCCAGAAGATCAACAAGAAATCCAGCCAAGACCAAGTTCACTTAACAAGGAGAACAGCGGAATTCCAGAGGAGGAGAGAGCAAAGCATGGAATTCTTGGCTTTCTCCCCATGAATCTTTAGTCTTGCAAAGTTAATTAATTTTTTAAAAATTTTTTCTCTTCTGCTAATTTTTTTTTAACTTTTACCCTTTCCTCTTTTAACGTTTTCTAACTAGTTTATCTTAATAATTTTCTTTAAAAAAAAAGATTTTTTTTCTTTTTTGAACCTTTATTATTATAGTCATATTTTATCCTTCACTGTATCTAACTTTATTCTTTGTATACACATAGGGTATTTTTTTTTCTTCTAAAAAATTTGGGGTACATCTTCTTCTAATGGATAAAAATATACCCCAAATCTAGTACCAGGCTTGATCTAGTCTCCAGCCCAAGGAAGTTCTCTCCACTTTCTGTTTTTTTTTTTTTTTAATTCTCCCTACCAACTTACCTTATCAACTCCTTTGTTAGGAAAAAAAAAATTTTTTTTCATCTTTATACTCATATTTCATCCCTTCATTGTGTTTACCCTTATATATGTTTCTCATTCTTTAAAATTTTGGGAGGTAGTTTCTTCTAAGAGACCAAAATACTCCCAAAATTAAGTGGGCAACCCTGTTCTAGTCACCAGTCTAATACATATATGTATTTTTTCTTTTTTTATATTTTTTTCTTTGTGTTCTCATTTATAAAAATTTTTTTTTCTCTTTTCTGAACTTCGTTTTACCCCCTTTCTCCCCCCCTCCCATGATTTGGGGTCTCTTCTTATTTGGTTAAAGCACATCTTCCTGGGGTCTTTGCCACCCTTTTAGTATTACATTTGCTCCTTCATATATTCTTATCTGGACAAAATGACAAGGAAGAAAAACTCACCACAAAAAAAAAAGGAACAGGAGGCAGTACCGAAGGCTAGGGACCTAATCAATACAGACATTGGTAATATGTCAGATCTGGACAGTCATCAAAAATCTCCAAACAAAAGCCCAGGGCCAGACAGCTTCCCAGGGGAATTCTACCAAACATTTAAAGAAGAAATAATTCCTATTCTCCTGAAACTGTTCCAAAAAACAGAAATGGAAGGAAAACTTCGAAACTCATTTTATGAGGCCAGCACCACCTTGATCCCAAAACCAGACAAACATCCTATCAAAACAGAGAATTACAGACCAATATCCTTGATGAACACAGATACAAGAATTCTCACCAAAATACTAGCCAATAGGATCCAACAGTACATTAAAAGGATTATTCACCACGACCAAGTGGGATTTATTCCAGGGCTGCAAGTTTGGTTCAACATCCGCAAATCAATCAATGTGATACAGTACATTAACAAAAGAAAGAACAAGAACCATATGATACTCTCAATAGATGCTGAAAAAGCATTTGACAAAGTACAGCATCCCTTCCTGATCAAAACTCTTCAAAGTGTAGGGATAGAGGGCACATACCTCAATATTATCAAAGCCATCTATGAAAAACCCACGGGAAGTATCATTCTCAATGGAGAAAAACTGAAAGCTTTTCCGCTAAGGTCAGGAACACGGCAGGGATGTCCATTATCACCACTGCTATTCAACATAGTACTAGAAGTCCTAGCCTCAGCAATCAGACAACAAAAAGAAATTAAAGGCATCCAAATCGGCAATGAAGAAGTCAAACTATCACTCTTTGCAGATGATATGATACTAAATGTGGAAAAACCAAAGGACTCCACTCCAAAATGGCTAGAGCTTGTACAGGAATTCAGTAAAGTGTCAGGATATAAAATCAATGCACAGAAATCAGCTGCATTTCTTTACACCAACAACAAGACAGAAGAAAGAGAAATTAAGGAGTCAATCCCATTTACAATTACACCCAAAACCGTAAGATACCTAGGAATAAACCTAACCAAAGAGGCAAGGAATCTGTACTCAGAAAACTATAAAGTACTCATGAAAGAAATGGAGGAAGACACAAAGAAATGGAAAAATGTTCCATGCTCATGGATTGGAAGAATAAATATTGTGAAAATGTCTATGCTACCTAAAGCACTCTACACATTTAATGCAATGCCTATCAAAATCCCATCCAATTTTTTCAAAGAAATGGAACAAATAATCCTAAAATTTATATGGAACCAGAAAAGACCTTGAATAGCCAAAGGAATATTGAAAAAGAAAGCCAAAGTTGGTGGCATCCCAATTCCAGGCTTCAAGCTCTACTACAAAACTGTCATCATCAAGACAGTATGGTACTGGCACAAAAACAGACACATAGATCAATGGAACAGAATAGAGAGCCCAGAAATAGACCCTCAACTCTGTGGTCAACTAATCTTCGACAAAGCAAGAAAGAATATCCAATGGAAAAAAGACAGCCTCTTCAACAAATGGTGTTGGGAAAATTGGACAGCCACATGCAGAAAAATGAAATTGGACCATTTCCTTACACCACACACGAAAATAGACTCAAAATGGATGAAGGACCTCAACGTGAGAAAGGAATCCATCAAAATCCTTGAGGAGAACACAGGCAGCAACCTCTTCGACCTCAACCGCAGCAACCTCTTCCTAGGAACAACGCCAAAGGCAAAGGAAGCAAGGGAAAAAATGAACTATTGGGACTTCATCAAGATCAAAAGCTTTTGCACAGCAAAGGAAACAGTCAACAAAACCAAAAGACAACTGACAGAATGGGAGAAGATATTTGCAAACGACATATCAGATAAAGGGCTAGTATCCAAAATCTACAAAGAGCTTAGCAAACTCAATACCCAAAGAACAAATAATCCAATCAAGAAATGGGCAGAGGACATGAACAGACATTTCTTCAAAGAAGACATCCAGATGGCCAACAGACACATGAAAAAGTGCTCCACATCACTGGGCATCAGGGAAATACAAATCAAAACCACAATGAGGTACCACCTCACACCAGTCAGAATGGCTAAAATGAACAAGTCAGGAAATGACAGATGCTGGCGAGGATGTGGAGAAAGGGGAACCCTTCTACACTATTGGTGGGAATGCAAGCTGGTGCAACCACTCTGGAAAACAGCATGGAGGTTCCTCAAAAAATTGAAAATAGAGCTACCTTATGACCCGGCAATTGCACTACTGGGTATTTACCCTAAAGATACAAACATAGTGATCCGAAGGGGCACGTGTACCCGAATGTTTATAGCAGCAATGTCCACAATAGCCATGTTATGGAAAGAACCTAGATGTCCATCAACAGATGAATGGATAAAGAAGAAGTGGTATATATATATACAATGGAATACTATGCAGCCATCAAAAGAAATGAAATCTTACCATTTGCGACGACATGGATGGAACTAGAGGGTA
Source organism: Taxidea taxus jeffersonii (assembly GCA_003697995.1). Taxonomy (NCBI): domain Eukaryota; kingdom Metazoa; phylum Chordata; class Mammalia; order Carnivora; family Mustelidae; genus Taxidea; species Taxidea taxus. Next base: position 8,190 of record RCUC01042482.1, read on the forward strand.
TTATGCTTAGCAATATAAGTCAATTGGAGAAAGACAACTATCATATGATCTCCCTGATATGAGGAAGTGGAGATGCAACGGGGGTGGGGGTAAAGGGGGTAGGGGAAAAAAAAATGAAACAAGATGGGATCGGGAGGGAGACAAACCCAAAGAGACTCTTAATGTCATAAAACAAACTGAGGGGGGTGGGGGGAAGAGGAGCTGGGAGAGGGTGGTGGGGTTACATTATATGTTTAAATAAAAATAAAATTAAAAAAAAAAAAGAAGAAGAAAGGAAGAACAGAAGGAAGGAAGGAAATATACAGAACATTGAAGTTACTGCAGTGACCTGAATAGAAAAAACAAGGGGTTTTTTGGCCCTAATTTTGTTTTTTAGAAAGCTTGAAAACCAAATAAATTTATTAGTGAGTGATAAAATTGTGACATATAAAACAAAATCATAACAGATAAAGTTAATGGAGTAAAATTTAAAGTCAGATTCATAAAACCAATGAGTAACATTAATGCTACCTGAACTTCAGACTATATTATCAGACTATATCACTGTAAGTATATCACCAAACTTTATAAGCACAATTAAGACAACAAGCTTGTTCAACAATAAAACTGGCCGAGACATAATTAAAAGTATATTCACAAAAGGCTTCAAATCCAGAAATAGAATTATATATAAGACATGCCATAATGCCACAAATAAAGCATATAAATTTTTTTTCAGAAGAAGTGACCTGTGAGATTAAATCAACAGGAGGGAAATGGAAAATGCAGAGGATTCTAAATGTGGAAGAGCTGCATATATCAGGGCAAAAAGAAAAATTTAACTTAACAGAAGAGTAAAGTAGATTTGATTTGGAGAAAACACATAAATACAAAGACACAGTGCAAAGATTCTCTGAACAGAATAAATGGAAATAACTTCCATTTATTCACAAAGTATTTATTAGGCATTTATAGCACTACTATAGTTTCTCAGGAAGGAGATGATAGGATTGGGTGGCAGTGTGATAAATCAGGGATGAAGCACAGATGAGTCAGAAAGCCACTGCAATTTACTCATGCTCATCTCTGCCACATATTGCCAGTACACAGCATAAAAGAGGATTCAACAATATTTTCTTCATGTATGATCTGTCAGATGCTGTAGAGTGCCTCAAAATTCAACTGTGGCAGGGGAACAGGGCAAAACCCCAATGGAAATATCTCCAGGCAAAAAGGATACAAAGATTGTTTTAAGCTGACAACTTTCAGTTTTTAAATGTGTTCCTTTGGGTCGCACATGTGTCCCTCAACAGAACCCACTGCTTCCCCATTTCTTAGTTTATGTCCTGGATATACCTTGGGATCTTATATCTTGGCTCCACTGATACCCTCTAAATAATCAACCTTGACGTATCTTAGATGAGGTCTTATCACAAATAAAATCATTAATTCATTTTTGCACTGATCCTATGAATTTCTGAGCTTGCCCACTGGAAGAACTCATAAAGGGCTGTCTGCCTATCAGTCAGTTTCAGGTAATAAGCTGTAGTCCTGTGGGCTCAAGAGTAGTACCTAAATAATCAAACATCTTTGAGGCACAAGTCTGAATCACCACCTCTAGTGGGGTTCTATGGCTGCAATTTCAGCAGAAACTTTTTCATTCAAGATCACAATAGGAGTGTTGGGGTGGGGATGGGGGAGCTGAGGAAGAAGATACCAAGATCAGATGGGAAAGCAAAGCTGAGAGCAAGGTTCAAGAAGCCAAAAAAAGACATAATAGGAGTCCAAAACAAAACTCCAAAAGCAGGTATGGAAGTTGAGCAGAGAGCCAGAAAATTGAGAGCAGGAGGGTTGAGGATAAACAGAGAGCTATCTGCTGTAACAGAGCAAGTGAGGTTATTTATGACTTGCCTTTTCTTTGCTGGTCATACATGTGGTGTGTCAGACTGAGCTGACAGTCCAAGTCCAAGGTCAGGGAAGCCACCAAGTCTGCTCATCAACTTATCATGTGGCCTCAGGTACCCTGAGGAGTATGATAAGACACCCATGAGACATTCCCAAAGTTCTTTATTCAGCTGGCATTCTGCATGTAGGACCGAGGGAATCCCTGTATCCTGCAGCTGAGGCCAAGCAAGGGTTTGCTATTAATTACTTATTGTACAGACAACCCAATAGCCCAGAACATACACAACAAGAATACATTATTGGGCCATTTTACAGGTATCTTGGTAGGTGTTTAGAAGTCCATAAGAGTGGAATGGCTATCTGCCATAAATGTAGACCATATCTGGAATACAAATTCATTCAGTAAGGCTTGTCAACCCAATCTCCAAAACCTCTCTCAATTTTGACTTTCTCACTGCTAGAATCTGGTCCAAATGATCATCTCTCATTTGCACCACTGGCATGGCCTTCGCCAGGTCTCCACTTCCACTCTTGCCTTTCCATTCTCCAAACAGCACAAAAGTCATAAAAGTCAGGATGAATTACTCTCCTGTTTAAAATGCTCCAGTTTGAACAAATCAAAACTTCTCAACAACAGCCCAAAACAGCTCCAGAATCTGCCTACCATTTCCTCTACTGGCCTAATCTTCTTTCCTATTACATTGATGACATTCTTTTCTTGGAGGGATAGGTATTTTACACTTCCCTCTTTTTTTTCCCTCAGAGCTCAGGGAACCAATTAATTCCTTTTCAAATGAGTCTTCTCTCCTACATAACTGAAAAAGAGATGTCCCTACTTCTTAGAGATCTGCCTTGTCTACAGGCTCAATGGGGCAACTCTATGCATCACACACTTTCCATTCCTGGTTAAATTTAGTTGGGTCGCTGACTTAAGGCAGGCCAATTACATTTTCTCTCCTGGGGACTGAAGCACTGAAACACTGCCATTAGCTAAGAACTCTAGGTCTTAAAGGCCCTACATATTTGATGACCAAGGCCACTGTTTTGGGACATCCATGATAAGCAACATGGCAGGAGAAGCTGGTGTTAAGTTGAGCAGACATAATACAGAGAGAAAGAGAGACAAGCATGTTTCATTTCCATCATGGCTGGCTGTATTTAATAAAACTGGAGTGAACGGATATACTCCCTGTATATTTTTACTATAAACAACCTTTTTCTTGTATATCTTCAACTGGATATTTATTCCTTAAAATGAATCAATTTATCTGACATGCAAACATACATCATCATCCTCTATTTTTCTTTTAGCTCTTGCTTTCATAATACTTTACTTCATTCCATAACTTGGTCACTCTCTTCATTAAATCTTTGGCCAAAAAAGCCTCCATCATCTGTAAATGAACATTTACCATGGTTTTTAGCTGCTCAGAATCTTTCTTTCTTTCTTTTTTTTTTTTTAGCTGCTCAGAATCTTTTGAACATTCTAATCTTTGATTATAATGAAGGAAGGCGGCTGGGCAATACACATGCCCATCTGCTCACTCTTAAGACCAAAGCAACAACATAGATTGAAAGGGGAAAATTATTACCCTTTGGAAAGTTAGCAGCAACACTGTGCTCTTCAGTTAAAGGGTCTCATCATATGATACACCCTGTCCCTCTACATGTCATATATCATATCATCATATGAAACACCCACTTCCAGGCTGGCCATTCTGAATCCAGGCCCAATCTGACATCAATCAGCACAATTTCAGTGATCAGGTCTACAGTGCAGATCAGTGATTCCCAACCTTTTTTGACTAATGAACTTTAAAAAGTAATACTGCAAACCTCCTTAGTAATTTTTAAAAATCATTTAAAAAGTTTGTATGACACATGATAAAGCAAATTTAAATAAAAATATTCTTAAATCAACATATTACTACTAAAGATTTGTTATAAAGTTCATATAGCAAAGTCTTTAATTATACTGATAATATCTAAGGACAAATTTTGACTTCTACTCACTGATGAACTGTTTTATCATGTAAAGAAAATCATATGTTATCCAATGAAATTATCAAGAAGTTAAAAGATGGATTTCCAACCATCCAAATGTATTAAATTAAGATGGGGACTTAAAATTATCATATGGTTTCACTTACTTGTGGAACATAAGGAATAACATGGAGGACATTAGGAGAAGGAAAGGAAAAGCGAAGGGGGGG
>RCUC01042483.1:0-14701 GCA_003697995.1 Taxidea taxus jeffersonii
ACATCTTCTTTATCCATTCATCCGTTGAAGGGCATCTGAGCTCTCCACAGTTTGGCGACTGTGGCCATTGCTGCTATGAACATTGGGGTACAGATGGCCTTTCTTTTCACTACATCTGTATCTTTGGGGTAACTAACCAGAATTCTTAAACCTTGTCAGTGAGAATGTAAAACTGTATAACAACTTTCAAAAAAGGTGTGGCAGTTTCTTATAAAAATAAACATTTACTGCCCAGTAACCCAGCAATTCCATTCCTATTTACCTCAAAGAAATGAAAGCATATTTACACAAAGACTTCTACATGACTCTTCATAACAGCTTTATTTATAATAGCCAGGATGAGGAAATATCAATAGGACAATTGATGATCCCAGGTGTCCCATCAATAGGGGAATGGATAAACAAAATCTTGTATATTCCTGCAATGAAATACTACTCAGAAGGAATGAGCTACTGATACATGCAACAGCATAAAGAATCTCAAAAACATAATGCTGAAAGAAGCCTAATACAAGAGTATATACTGTATGATTTTATTTATATGATATTCTAAAAAAAATAATAACTTAAGGGTCACCTGGGTGACTCAGTCAGTTAAGCACCTAACTCTTTTTTATTTATTTATTTATTTATTTATTTAACAGACAGCAGAAGTAGGCAGAGAGGCAGGCAGAGAGAGAGGAGGAAGAAGGCTCCCTGGTGAGCAGAGAGCCCGATGTGGGGCTCGATCCCAGGACCCTGGGATCATGACCTGAGCTGAAGGCAGAGGCTTTAACCCACTGAGCCACCCAGGCGCCCCAGCACCTAACTCTTGATTTTAGCTCAGGTCATGATCTCAGGGTTGTGAGATGGAGCTGAGCATTGGGCTCTGTGCTGGGTGTGGAGCCTGATTAAGATTCTCTCTCTGGCGATGCCTTGGTGGCTCAGTAGGTTAAGTGTCTGCCTATGATCCTGGGATCGAGTCCTGCATAGGGATCCCTGCTCAGCAGGGAGTCTGCTTCTTCCTCTGCCTGCCTCTCCACCTGCCTACTGCTCCCCCTGCTTGTGCTCTCTCTCTCTCTCTCTCTGTCTCTCTGACAAATAAACAAATAAATAAAAGATTCTCTCTATCCCTCTCTTTCTGCCCCTCCCCCACCTCCCTCTCTTAAAAAAAATTAACTGTGTGATATTCCAGAATGAACAGAACTAATCTACAGTGGAAAAAGTAAGAACAGTGGTTGCCTCTGGCAGATGACAGAGAAAGAACATGAGGAAACTTTCATGAGTGAAGGAAGTGTTATATGTCCTTTTTTCTCCCCCCCACCCTCGCTCTTTGCCTTCTTTTTTATTGGATTTGACTTTTTCTAATTGATTCTTTTTGTATTCTGGATACAATCCTTTGTCAGCTATCATGTTGAAAATATAAAAATATTGTCTCTATATTAACTAATTAGAATTTATTTATATTTTTTATTTTTTAAGGTATTATTGGAACATCTTCACACTTGTCTGCTTACATTTTGTCTGTGGCTGCTTTTGAGTTATTTATTTTTTTTTAAAGATTTTATTTATTTATTTGAGAGAGAGAAAAAGAGAGCATGAGCAGGGAGAGGGAGAAGCAGACTCCCCACTGAACAGGGAGCCTGACGTAGGGCTCAATCCTAGGACCCTGAGATCATGACCTGAGCCAAAGGCAGACACTTAACCAGCTGAGCCACCCAGGTGCCTCACTAATGAGAATTTAAATAAAAATTTGAATGAAAAAAATATTGTCTCCTTATTTGTGGCTTATGGTTTCACTTTTTCCTGTATGTCTTTTGATTAACATTAGGTCTTAGTTTAAGTGTATTCAAATGTGTAAGCTTTTCTTTACAGTCTGTACTTTTTTTCATCTTACTTAAGAATTTCCCACTATCACAAGATCATAAAGACAATTATCTTACATTATGTCCTAAGAAGTTTTCCAGACTTTTTTTTCTCTGCAGGTATATAATTTGTGTAGTAAGAAAACAGGCTGACATCATGGGTACTGCTTCATGATATTTAGCAATATATTTTCAACATACTTTCATGTGAATAAATGTATCAGTAGTGTTGTGGGTAGGGTTTCCCAGGAAACAGACTCAGATAGAGATTTGGGTACAGGAAGTTTATTAGGTAAGGCTTTCGGGATCAACATGTATGGGGGAAGGGGGCGAAGTAGGATCAGAGGGGACAGCAAGGGTGCAGAGGCAACAAGGGCTCCAACTTCATAGTTGAGAGGGCCTTGAAAGTCCCAAATTGAAGAGGGTTGCCCTTTATACTCCCATGTTGTTAGATGTGGCTGCCTCCAGCGAGGCCCTTCTGACAGTGGCTAAGGCAGCTGACTTCAATGGAATACAATTCCTGGAGATGGCTGCCAGATGAAGGCTGTCAGCCGGTAGTATTCCCCATAGCCGGTCCCATCCTGAAGGGTATCAGAGCAGCACATCACAGAATCCACCATAGTTAGGGATAGTTCTGACTCTGACTAGCAGAAAACCCGGATAACCCTTGCTTAATAAACAGGAGTCTGTCTTGCTTAACAGAAGGTCTCCGGTAGATAATCGCTGCCATCAACAGCATCTGTCCTTTTTATCTGGAAAGCAAAGACATTCTCAGAAGTCCCCAGAAGACTTTCCCTGCAAATTAATTAGCCAGAGCTGGATCACAAGTCCATCTCTAGGTGCAGGGGAAGTTGGGAAAGTGGGAACAGGATTGTCACGAGTTTGTGCTTGGATCTCTGGACATTGCTGCCCTGAACAGTCTCCAGGTTCTGTTAGCATCGAGGAAAAGGGGAAAGGATTGTAGTCAGGCACTTAACAAAGCCTGCCACAAACAGAACTCTACAAAGTTATTTGGAATAACTGCATATGGATATAACTTACTGAAAGTCTCTGTTTTGCTACACATTTGGTTGTTTTCAGCTTTTTGCTATTATTCACTGTGCTGCAATAAACATCCTTGTAATTTTTCTCTGCCCATATACTCAATTATCTCTCCAGAATGAAATGCAACATACGTAATTGCTCGGAGGAGGCAATGTGCTTTTAAAGAATCCTGATGCAGATTACCAAGGTGTACCTTTGAAAGGTCTCCAAGTCTTTCAGAAGGCCATTCATTGTACCTTTACAATTTTATGTCTTCCGTCAGCAGTGAAGGAAGAAGAGGCCTATCCTTACTGACACTGGATATTAACATTCTCGTTAACTTGCATCAGTTTTATATTTTTAAAAAGCACCTCATTTTAGTTTGCATTTTCTATTGATTTTTATTGTCCATATTTGCTAATTTTTGCATTGTGGTCCAAAAACCGTGCTTTGGGCCTTTTGGGTTTTTTCGGAAAGTATTGAGATGTAATCGGTGTTTGGCTCTTGTGCTGTGGGGGTTAATTCCAGAATGCCTGAGCTTTTTGCTGGTCAAGACATGAATATACTGACTAACAGTGTTTCCATTTAACACTGCTGAGGATGGATTTCAACCTAGTTTGTTAGAATTGTATATTGATAACAATGAGAGTGATAATTTGCAGGTGGTCTTGGTGTTAGGGACCCCCCCCCCCCCCGGGGCTCTGCTGCTGAGTCTGGTTACATTTCAGGAAAATGGCTACGTGTTAGGAATACCTAAATATATATTCATAATTAGTATTCACAGCAGCAGCAGAAGAGCTACGCAAGAGTACTTTGTAACATGAATATTTTTATGACCTATAAATTGTACTCTGTATAAATGCCAAAAGTATTTTTAAAATATCACTCAGAAAGGTAAAAGAAAAAAAATCATTTTGCTAATTAATCCAATGAAAAATGATGACATATGAATTTAGAAACATATGCCATAGCTATCTTAATGAGAAACATGGCATGGCTGTTTTAAAAACATTTACTGAATATATAGTTCGTGAATAATAGATCTCTTACTCCAGTAGATATTTTCTTAGTGAAAAAGGGTTAACAGCTATTTTTATAGCAAAAATAAAATCAGAGTGCTACAGATCCAACAAAATGACTTGAATATTTTATTATCTCTAAATATATGAATATATTGTACTAAAAATTTCTGGGATAATTTTTATTGCATTTTTATTACTTGTGTAATCATTATTGCACTTTATAATTTTTGCATACATTATAGTTCTTGTATGTAAGTAATAAATATTTACTAGCTCAGAAAAATATCCTATAAGTCCACATGCACTTCAGGTTAAAGATACAGAAAAATAAATTCAAATAGTCAAAAATGATATTTACTATCACTTCTAAATTAGTAAGAGTTGTCTTTAAAATACAGAGTATTGTATCTCTGTATCTGTAAAACAGTATCTGTAAAAATACAGAGTAATGACATAAGCTGACTTAGTAAGCATTATGTGAAAATACATGGCCACTACAAGAGTATACTTAAGTACATCTGTCAAAATAGTAAAGATGAAAAAGAATTAGACTACCCAGTTCCAATAAGAATACAAAGAAAATGAACACTATACTTACTAGGTAGAAATGTCATGCAGTGTAGCTCTTTTGTGAACCAATTTAGCAGTACATAAACAGCGCATAAAAATTATTCATAACTTTGACTTAATAAATATGTGAGTCTAGTAGTCTAAGATAATAACCCTACACCCAGGTGCACCTGGGTGGTGCAGTCTGTTGAGCTTGACTCTTGGTTTTGGCTCAGGTCATGATCTCAGGGTCATGGGGTCCAGCCCTGCATCCGGCTCCGTGCTTAGGACTCTGTCTCCTTCTCCCTCTGCCCCTCCCATCCCCTCTCTCTCTATGAAAAAAAAAAAAAATAAAGAAATAAGTCTTCAAAAAAAAATCCTACATCAATAGCGCCTGGGTGGCTCAGTTGGTTAGGTGACTGCCTTTGGCTCAGGTCATGATCCCAGGGTCTTGGGATCGAGCCCCAAATCTGGCTTTTTGCTCGGCAGGGAGCCTGCTTCTCCCTCTACCTGCTACTCCACCTGCTTGTGCTCTCTCTCCCTCTGTCAACTAACTAAATAAATAAATCTTCAAAAAAAAAATCCTACATCAAGAGAAACCTGTATACACAAAGGTATTTGTTGCAGCGCTATTTATAATGATGAAAGTGATAAACAATGTAGACATCCAAAAATTGGAGAATTAATAATTAATGAAGCCATTAAAATGTTATTTAAACTATAGGATATCTATATAATGAAACTTAATGAATCTGTAAAATGGAGTGAGGAAGATCTCTGTGTTGCTTTTAGGTGATCTGTATAATATGGTGTTAATCGAAAGAAAGCAAGGTACAGAAAAGTTGTAGTATAGGGAATATATTTTGGGACTATAAATATAGGTATGTATTTTCTGATAGTTTTGAAAAGAAAAAAAATGGAAAGATAAAGCAAGGACAAATGAAAGTGGTTTCCTGAAGGAGAAGGCAGCAAATGTAGAAAGCACAAAGATGGCAGCTAGACCTCTCTGAATAGATCTTGTTTAATAATTTCATTTTGAGTAAAAGATGGCCCCCAAAGATTCCCACCTCCTAGTATTTACATCCTTGTGAAGTTCCCTTGCCATTGTAGCAGGGTTGGTCTGTGTGACCAGTAGAATTTGGCAGATGTGATAGTGTTTAACTTCCAAGATTAGACTCTAAAGGACAATGTGGCTTCTGTTTTATTCTTTTTCTCTTGGATCACTTGTTCTGGGGGAAGCCAGTTGCCTGGTTGAGCAGTCCCACATGGTGAGTATCTGAGCTCTGCCAACAGTCACATGGGTGAACCATCTTGGAAGCAGATGTCCAGTCCCAGTTAAACCCTGAGATGACTGCAACCCTAGCTGACATCTTGACTGTATTTCATGAGAAACCCTGAACTAGAACCACCCAGCTAAAGCCATTCCAGATTTCTGACACTCAGAATCTGTGAGATAATAAATACTTGTTATTTTAAGTTCGATTTTATTTGCCAGGCAGCAACTATAAAATTGTTTAAAATAACCATAAAATTGTTTAAAATAGTTTAAAAACTGAGTATCATTCTTACAAATTGAAGACAAACTGAAACAAATGAACCCAAGTATATATCAAGTTGGTGGCAAAACTACACAGAGAATAGTTATTCCACAGGGCTTGCAAACACTGTATTTTTACAGTATATCCCTAGTGAACTAGCTCCTAAGGACAATAAGAACTGCAAATAAATCTGAAATGGCATTAAATGGTCTAATTGTCAGCAATAACATTGATATTGTTACTCTGACGCTCCTCTGTAGAGTAGAATCAACCAAATAAGTCATTATGTTAATGTCATTAAGAACCAAGATTTTACACATGGGAGAAAAGAGATACAAACACAGAATTAAAGAAATTAAGTAAAAATCCTTTAATCTTTCATTTGGATGGAAATAGCAGTATGAATGTATAGTTTATTTTTCTTTTTCTAAGAAAAATGTTTTTCCTAGCTTGGTGTACTGAAAAGGCCTAAAAGAAATGACAACATAATAGCAATAAATACCCAGCATCCAGATTATGGTGACTAAATATAATTTAAAACAAACAAACAAAGAAAACGCAGAGCTTCTTAGGGAAGAGCGAATTTCAGTTCTGAGGCTGGAAATATATAAAAGATGAACCTAGAATATGCTAACTAGAAATTAAGAACTACAAGGGTTGTATTAAAGGATTAAGGAACCAACTTTTTAAGAGGTTCTCACTGGTCCGAGATAGAACACTTCAAGCATGAAAGAGTATAATGACTACAAAGTAGTGTATGTATTTATTCATCAAATATTTTAGAACTCCATAAGTTCACCCTGATACTAAAAAATAAAACCTTGGAGGGCCTGGGTGATTCAGTCGTGATCCCAGAGTCCTGGGATCTAGCTCCCGGTCAGCCTCCCTGCTCTGGGAGGAGTCTATTTCTCCCTCACCCTCTGCCCCTCTCCTGCCTTGTGCTCTCTCTCTTTCTCAAAAAATAAATAAAATCTGGGGCGTCTGGGTGGCTCAGTGGGTTAAAGCCTCTGCCTTCGGCTCAGGTCATGATCCCAGGGTCCTGGGATCGAGCCCCGCATCGGGCTTTCTGCTCCGCAGAGAGCCTGCTTCCCTTCCTCTCTCCCTGCCTTCTCTCTGCCTACTTGTGATCTCTGTCAAATTAAAAATAAATAAATAAATAAATAAAATCTGAAAAAAAAAAAAAAACACCTCACTGGTCACTTTTTGGAGGCTGCTAGGACACCAACTTATTAATCATAAAATTGAGAAAGGAAAAAAAAATTAAGCAACTATTCTGCCTGCCTGTATTTCAGAGCATTCAGAATTGATGAGAAAGTTAAAAAAGTTTTAAAAAAGTTAAAGTTATAAAAAGAACTAAAAAGAAAAAAGAATTCAAGCTCTGTAAGGAAAATCACCATTTATGAAGGAATAGCCCAGGTTATGGAAATACTTCAATATGTTGATCTGAGTGGTGGTTACATGGATGCATAATATATAAATATTCTCAAGCTGTTTACTTAGTTTTTATGTGTTTTATTATTGGTAAAGTGTAGCTCAGTTTAATAATTTTACCTCAATTTAAAAAAATGACCATACTGGGGATGCCTGGGTGGCTCAGTTGGTTAAGCAGCTGCCTTCGGCTCAGGTCATGATCCCAGCGTCCTGGGATCGAGTCCCACATCAGGCTCCTTGCTCAGCGGTGAGCCTGCTTCTCCCTCTGCCTCTGCCTGCCACTCTGTCTGCCTGTGCTCGCTCTCTCTAACAAATAAATAAATAAAATCTTAAAAAAAAAAATGACCATACTGCCTTCCAATGAAGGGTGATAGATGTACACGGTTCACTATGAAATTTCTTTGCCAAAAAAATTGAACCTGAATCTAGCCATGGCTCCAGATGTAACTGTGGGCTTCCAGAAAGTAAAGGGGACAGAGGAGCATGTTAAATCATACCAACAGGATTCAACCAGACAAACTGAGAATATGGGACATTCTACAGGGCAAATGATATTGTTCCTCTGGTGAATTAAAATGATATACAGGAATGGGGAAAGGGGAAGAAAGGATTCTAGATGAAGAGAGAATTAAGAGCTATGCTAACAAAAACAATACTTGGCCATTGTTTGGGTCTTGATTCAGACAAACCACCTGTAAAAAGCCATTTTTGAGACAACCAGGAAAACTTGAACCCAGACTAGGTATTCGATTATATTAAGGAATCAATGTTAATTTTATTAGGTGTGATAATGGTACTGTGTTCATAAAGTCTGTATCCTGTTAGACACTTCAGTATTTATGGGTGAAAGTATGTCATTTCCTTTAAAATAAGTCCCGGGAGGGGGCGGGGGTAACTACGGAGGGAAATAAATGAAGCAAGAAAGCCAAAGTAGGGCGCCTGGGTGGCTCAGTTGGTTAAGCAACTGCCTTAGGCTCAGTTCATGATCCCGGAGAGCCAGGACTGAGTCCCGCATTGGGCTCCCAGCTCCATGGGGAGTCTCATTCTCCCTCTGACCTTCTCCCCTCTCATGCTCTCTCACTGTCTCTCTCTCTCTCTCTCTCTCTCTCTCTCAAATAAATAAATAAAATCTTAAAAAAAAAAAAAAAAACCCCAACGTAGTAATAACTCTTACAGCTCAGTGACAAATGAACTAGGATTTAGTAAACTATTCTCTATTTTTCCGCATGTTATTAAGTTATTGAGCTTCAAACTCACCCTTCTATACTCTGCCCTTTGATTGGGGGGGGTGGGAAGCGACCGTTCGCATTTCAGCTTGGCCCACGGCTTCCTGCTAGACTCCGCCTATAGGGGGCGATAGAGGGAGAATGCAAGGCGGGAGGAGGACGTAGCAACTTAAACTCCTTTCTGTTCTTCCTTGTTCCCTCCTGTCAGCTTCCTGCTGCTGTCAGCATTCCCCCAGAACATTTCTTCACCGCCGCCCCAGCAGCGCCTTTCGTGGTCTGCAGCTGAATCCGGTTTGTCGTTTTCCAGGATTCACAGAACCAGACTCATCCCACCCCCATCAGCAACACCAGCATGAGGTGAGTAGCACCCCCTCCTCAAGGGTCTGGGTCCCAGTTCCACGGAGCCCTTCCTCCAAGCTTCTAAGTTGTAACAATTCCATTCTCTCTCCTTTGTACCCCAGCCCTGGGGCTGGTAGCCGCTTCCTGCGCTTTCTTGACGATCCCTCAGACCTCTCTTTTCACCTCTCGAGTTATCCTTAACAACTTTATCCTAGTTAACGTTTTGTTTGTTTGTTTTGCTTTTTAAATAGTAAATCCTGTCTGTTCAAATTAACTAATGCGCTTTCTACCTCCCGACTGGTCCCTGATGAGAGGTACCCGGACTCCCATCAGTCAGGGGTTGAGGGCTGCGTTGGGGGGGGGCTCATCCCCCAGCATTCCTGGTCTGCCACATGGGTAGCAAAGCCAACTTCAGCAGCTGAGCGGGTTCCAGTGGCAAGTAATACAAGCGCTACGAATTGGAAGTTGCGCCAGTGTGCACTAAAGAGATAAAGAAGGTGGGGGCGGCTCGGCGATTTTGCTACACAGCCAGATGCCCTTTATAAAACATTAATTTCTAATTACGGAAGCGTTAATTGTCCTTGAAGGACAGTTAGGAAGAAAAACTGAAGTCCTCTCGGTCACCAGCCCCAGTTCTGATTCCCTTCTCTCCCCTCCTACCCAGAGGCAGCCAGTGTTACCGCTTATCATTTACATGTTTTTCTACATCTATATGCTTATTAAAACATATATGGCATTATGTGTAGGTTTGTTTAATTTTTTTTGCATAGTAATATGTATCTTTTTGCGAGTTGCTTTATTCACTAAACATTTTGTCTTGTATGTCACTCCATATGACGTACAGACCCACCTCATTGGTTTCTTTCTTTTGTTTTTAAGATTTTTATTTATTGGGGCACCTGAGTGGCTCAGGTGGTTAATCGGCTGCCTTCAGCCCAGGTCATGATCTCAGGGTCCTGGGATCGAGCTCCGCATCAGGCTCCCTGCTCAGCAGAGCCTGCTTCTCCCTCTCCCTGTTTTTTCTCTCTCTACCTGTCTCTGTCAAATAAATACATAAAATCTTTAAAAAATAACCTCTTATTTTAAAAAAAGATTTTTATTTATTTGAGAGGGGGAGGGGCAGAGGGAAAAGCCGACTCCCCTCTGAGCAGGGAGTCTCAGGCAAGGCTCCATCCTAGGATCCAGAGATCATGACCTGAGCGGAAAGTCAGGCAGTTAACTGTGAGCCACCCAGGCGCCCCATCTCATTCTTTTCACCTGCTTCGTAATATTCCTTATTAAGGGTGCACATGCCCTTGTTTATTTCCCTCTTGCCTTATGTTCACTCTTACCCACATTCTATGATTAATGTTCATGTCCCTGCATCTTTTTACCTGTTCAGGAGTGTTTATTTCTAGAGTCAAGACAGAGTAGAAGAAATGCTGGGTCAGACAGCATGCGTATTTGCAACTTGCATTAGATGTTAAAAATATGTCCTCCAAAAGGTAGTTGCAATTTACAGGCTGTGATATTGTGATTGGTAATAAGAAATATGAATTTGGCCTCCCTTTCAGTCTCACATACTGGCTCCTAAAACCCTTGGAATTTCCGACGTGATGAGAGCAACAAAGGTGTCTTTTGTTATGTTAATGAGCGACATTTGGGCTGCACCTAAGGATGGGGGCTGGTTGCCAGGGGAACCAAGTATGAATAAAGGGGTGGAACTTTAAGTCCCACCCCTGACCTCCCCGGAAGGGAGAGGGGCTGGAGGTTGAATCAATCACCAATGGCCAATGATTACATCAATCATGACTTTAATGAAACCTCCATAAAACCCCAAAGGACGGGGTTCGTAGAGCTTTCAGGTTGTTGAACACGTGGAGTTTTGGCACAGGGATGGGCCTGGAGAGGGCATGGAAGCCCCTCGTACTTTCCCCATACCTTGCCCTGTGGATCTCTTCCATCTAGCTGTTTCTGGGTTATATCCTTTTTTAAAAAATTTTTTTAAATTTTTAATTTGGGGGTTATATCCTTTTATAACAAACCGGTGATCTAGTAAGTAAGATGTTTCTCCGAGTTCTGTGAGCCACTCTAGCAAATTAGTCGAACCCCAGGAGATGGTCATTGGAACCTCCAGTCTACAGCTGGCCAGTCAGAAGCAGGGGAACAGCCTGCCTTGCGACTGGCATCTGAAGTTGGTGTAGGGTGGCTGGGACTAGGGGAACAGCCTTGTAGGACTGAACTCTTAACCTGGGCAGTCTCGTGCCATCTCTGGGTAGGTGGTATTGGAATTGAGTTGAATTCTTGGGACTCGCTGCTGGTGTCAGGAATTGCTTGCTATTGTGTGGAAAGCCCTTCCCCCAACTTTGGATTTGGGTCCAGGAACCCAAAAGAGTTGGTGGTCAGTGAATTGGAATTTGCTAGACTGTCCCTGGCTCACAGAAGCATGTGGTTTGGGAAGAGAAAGGATGAAGGGAACGAGGGTGGTGGTGAAGCTCTTGATTCCTGGGTGTCCATTTGGTCACCCAAGGAACGGAGCAGCAACTGTGCTGCGTTTGGTTACTAAACAAGGACCCAGCGCCCAGGCAGTTGGAATAAGGAAGTGCATACTAATGAGAAAAAGGCAAAATATTCAATCCCTTGGTCATTGTTATCTGTAATAGCTAAACTAAAAGGGAACGCTCAGTTGGACTTTGATGCTAGTCCAGATTCCGATTTCAGTGAGTCTGAGCTTTGGCCATTAGCCTCAAAGCCACCCCCCCCCCCCCCCCCCGCCAAGGTAAAAAAGTCACTGTGGGGGAAGGGTAAAACCAGGAAACTTGAAACTAGGGGGCTGTAGTGTGAAAGAGTTGTTTTCATTTTGTCTGTCAGTATCCTCAGCTTCCTGAGGAAGCTTCACTGAAGGGGTTTGGGGGAGTAACTGATCGGGGGCTGTGTCTCTGGTTTGAATTCCTCTGGGTGGAAGTGCGTGTTTGGATGGCTGTGGGACCCACCGGTTACTATGGAACAATCCCAGGTGTCTGTTAGTGATCCAGACATTCCCAAGGTGGTGGACTGCATGAAAGCCACCCTAAACCTTGTTAATCCTTAGAAAGGGGACTGTCCTTAACCCACATCAGTGCCAAATGGAACACCCCGATGAAGCCAGCTAATAGGCTTCCTATGCAAGGCATCTGGGACTGTCTTTATGATGACTGAGATATTAACCCGGCCAGTATGCCCATTACCCAGGTCAGGGTAAATGCTGTGGCTGAGGGGGTCCCTTTCAGAGGAGTGCCCCACATAAGCTCATTGTTGCAAAACCAAAAAGCAGCTCGGGAAGCCTTTTCAAATTTCTTGTCTCAGTTTCTCTTCAGGTACCTTACAGATGCTAATAGAAACCGTAGGTTAATTAACAAGCCAATGGGGAAAGTCAGGGGATGCTGCCGAACTAGGTGGAAAATTTTGAAGTTATTGAGAAATATGGTGAATAAAGTGAATATTGATAGGAGCAAAACAAAGAGGAAACAGAAAGGGGACTCCTCCCAGCTGGGTGGAAATAATTTAGATGATTAGTAAGAAATGGGTGAACTGGGGGGTTTTTGTTTGTTTAGTATATATAAATTGCATAAATTTTTATTTTTATTTTTTTTTAAGATTTTATTTATTTATTTGACAGAGAGACAGAGATCACAAGTAGGCAGAGAGGCAGACAGAGGGAGAGAAAGGGAAGCAGGCTCTCCGCTGAGCAGAGAGCCCGATGCGGGGCTCGATCCCAGGACCCCGAGATCATGACCTGAGCTGAAGGCAGAGGCTTTAACCCACTGAGTCACCCAGGCGCCCCTTGCATAAATTTTTAAAAAAAGAAATAGAATGAATAAAACACTGATGGGATAAAGACAAAGGCTTTAATACAGCACTACCTAATGTTGGTCAGGCCAAATGTACCCCTTTTGCTCCCCCAACATTAAAGGGCCCCAAACAATTCTGCTTTATTTACCCCTGTTTAGAGAAATTTTACCAGCTGGAAGGCAAAAATTACAATGAAGTACCAGACCAGCAACTGTGTGGGTAAGCAGTTAGGTAGATTAATCAAGATAAAGATTGACAAAAGGGTTAGGGTCCCTTGGCTTGACCCCCTCGCTGGAGACCCAGAGCCTTTATAGCACAAGAGTGGGTCAAATGGTCAGAGAAGAGAAGTTTCCCTGAGTCCTTGATGTGGGAGTCCCATAAACTATGGTACCAAAACCCATTGGTAAAGCCCTGACTCCTGCCACAGTTAGATTGACAGAATGTAAAAACTAGGATTGGTAGGATTATGAAAGTTGGAATGCTGAAGCCAATACTCTCTAAAGAAATCATGTTGACTTTACCTGAATGCTTTATGGGGTTGGATATTAAATGTGGCTGAGGAACACTTCCCTTACCCTACATAACCTGGTGATGAAGTCCTAACAGAGGCTACTGCTAGGAACGTGAGTTGATGGAATCATGGTAAAAGATTGTAGGAGAATTTGTATGTTTGAATAGACTTTATGGGAAGGGGTTGTATTTCTTTTACCTGATGGTTAAAAGGCAAACTATTAGGGATTGACAAGGGGTGGACATTGTATCTGATGGAAATCCTTCTCCTACCTGGTAACAGAAAGCATGTACATATGCCCTTTGAGCAATAAATATTAAGTAGACCTGCTAAATGGGAACCAGTAAGATGCCTGAGCCCACGCAGTGGAGGGTGTAAACTGGAATGCTTGTCCAGACCAATTCTTGGCAATAGCACTTCGTAGAGTGTAGACTGGAGTTTACGGCAAGAGCCTGTGAGCGCCTCCCAGTGACCACTACTGGGACTTTGGGGAAGGGAGGTTTTTTGGAAGGCATTTGCTGCCTTGCTGTGGGATATTAATTGAAGATGAGGGACATACATGATCTTGAAACCTGAAATACCACAGTGTCTAGAATGATGTTGGAAAAACACCTTAACGGGGGTGGCAGTGCCTGGGGAATGCCAGCAGAAGCTTCCTCAGGGCCAGGGAGCCCCTTTTCCCCTGGGACTGACTTGGGAATGGTGTGGGGAGCTTGCTGGGTTCTCTCATCACTTAGTCAGTACCTATAAACAGCTCCCCACTGACAGATAAAGAGCTGCTTGAAATGTGGACAGAAGTTCCATGGTTGGGGGCGGGGGGTAGAATGTACATCATCTTGCTTGGAAGGCCTCCATTCTGATTGAAAAAGGTAAAAAAAACCCATCAGCTCAGTGGTCTGAATTGCATGCTGTTTCACTAGCCGTGATGGAAGAACTGAACGGTGATAAAAAAGCCTGACTTTTTACTGACTGATGGGCAGTGGCCAGTGGGCTGGGCTTCTGGTCAGTAGGGGAGCGGCAGAAACATGGCCCATTAAAGGGATCCCCACGCAGGGCCTAGCCCTATGGAAATTTCAGGGATGCAGTAAGGTAGGACATGTCAACGCCCATCAGAAGAACTCTCTTCTGGGTTTTGAAGGTGGTTTAAACAAACAAATCCCCACGTGCTCCCTGGAGGTGGCCGCCTGCGTCCATGAGATGAGTGGACACTGAGGGTCTGCAGCCATGCAGAGATGGGCTGGTTCCAGACCTGTTCCTCTGGCACTTTCTGAGGCCCAGAATGTTAGTAAGAATTGTTCTGTTCTGGCAAAGGAGACAGAGACTGCAGATGGCCTTGTGGCAGATTTTTTGGTGGGAAAGGCCTTAACATAGCTGGCGAGTGAGCCTGATGCTGGCAGCAGGGGCGGGG
>RCUC01042486.1:0-11538 GCA_003697995.1 Taxidea taxus jeffersonii
TGCCTCTTTGGTTAGGTTTATTCCTAGGTATCTTATGGTTTTGGGTGCAGTTGTAATTGGGATTGACCCCTTAATTTCTCTTTCTTCTGTATTGTTGTTGGTGTAAAGAAATGCAACTGATTTTTGTGCATTGATTTTATATCCTGACACTTTACTGAATTCCTGTACAAGCTCTAGCAGTTTTGGTGTGGAGCTTTTTGGGTTTTCCACATATAGTATCATATCATCTGCAAAGAGCGACAGTTTGACTATTTCTTTGCAGTTTGGATGCCTTTAATTTCTTTTTGTTGTCTGATTGCTGAGGGTAGGACTTCTAGTACTATATTGAATAGTAGTGGTGATAATGGACATCCCTGCCATGTTCCTGACCTTAATGGAAAAGCTCTCAGTTTTTCTCCATTGAGAATGATACTTGAGGTGGGTTTTTCATAGATGGCTTTGATAATATTGAGGTATGTGCCTTCTATCCCTACACTTTGAAGAGTTTTGATTAGGAAGGGATGTTGTACTTTGTCAAATGCTTTTTCAGCATCTACTGAGAGTATCATATGGTTCTTGTTCTTTCTTTTGTTAATGTATTGTATCACATTGATTGATTTGTGGATGTTGAACCAACCTTGCAGCCCTGGAATAAATCCCACTTGGTTGTGGTGAATAATCCTTTTAATGTACTGCTGGATCCTATTGGCTAATATTTTGGTAGAATTTTTGCATCTGTGTTCATCAAGCATATTGGTCTGTAATTCTCTCTTTTGATGGGATTCTTGTCTGGTTTGGGGATCAAGGTGATACTGGCCTCATAAAATGAGTTTGGAAGTTTTCCTTCCATTTCTATTTTTTGGAACAGTTTCAGGAGAATAGGAATTAATTCTTCTTTAAATGTTTGGTAGATTTCCCCTGGGAAGCCATCTGGCCCTGGGGTTTTGTTTGTTTGGAGATTTTTGATGACTGTTTCAATCTCCTTACTGGTTAGGGGCCTATTCAGGTTTTCTATTTCTTCCTGGTTCAGTTTTGGAAGTTTATATGTCTCTAGGAAAGCATCCATTTCTTCCAGATTGTGGAATTTGTTGGCATAGAGTTGTTCATAATATGTTCTTATGATTGTTTGCATTTCTTTGGTGTTGGTTGTGATCTCTCCTCTTTCATTCATAATTTTATTTATTTGGATCCTTTCTCTTTTCTTTTGGATACGTGTGGCCAGGGGTTTATCAATCTTATTAATTCTTTCAAAGAACCAGCTCCTAGTTTCATTGATTTGTTCTATTGTTTTTTTGGTTTCTATTTCATTGATTTCTGCTTTGATCTTTATTATTTCTCTTCTCCTGCTGGGTTTAGGCTTTCTTTGTTGTTCTTTCTCGAGCTCCTTTAGGTGTAGGGTTAGGTTTTGTATTTGAGACCTTTCCTGGTTCTTGAGATAGGCTTGTGTTGCTACATATTTTCCTCTCAGGACTGCCTTTGCTTTGCCCCACAGATTTTGGACCGTTGTGTTTTCCTTATCATTGGTTTCCATGTTTTTTTTCAATTCCTCTTTAATTTCCTCGTTGACCCATTCATTCTTTAGAAGGATGCTGTTGAGTCTCCATGTATTTGTGCTCTTTCCAAATTATCTCTTATGACTGAGTTCTAGCTTCAGAGCATTGTGGTCTGAAAATATGCAGGGAATGATTCCTATCTTTTGATACCGGTTGAGGCCTGATTTATGACCCAGGATGTGATCTATTCTGGAGAATGTTTCATGGACAATAGAGAAGAATGTGTATTCTGTTGCTTTTTTCTGAATATATCTGTGATGTCCATCTGCTCCAGTGTTTCATTTAAGACCTTTATTTCCTTGTTGATCTTTTGCTTGGATGATCTGTCCACTTCAGTGAGGGGTGTGTTAAAGTCTCCTACTATTATTGTATTCTTGTCAATGTGTTTCTTTGATTTTGTTATTGATTGGTTTATATAGTTGGCTGCTCCCATGTTAGGGGCATAGGTATTTAAAATTGCTAGATCTTCTTGTTGGACAGACCCTTTGAGTATGATGAAGTGTCTTTCCTCATCTCTTATTATAGTCTTTGGCTTAAAATCTAATTGATCTGATATAAGGATTGCCACCCCAGCTTTCTTCTGATGTCCATTAGCATGGTAAATTGTTTTCTACCCCCTCACTTTCAATCTGGAGGTGTCTTCAGGTCTAAAATGAGTTTCTTGTAGGCAGCATATGGATGGGTTTTGTTTTTTTATCCATTCTGAAACCCTGTGTCTTTTGATTGGGGCATTTAGCCCATTTACGTTCAGGGTAACTATTGAGAGATATGAATTTAGTGCCATTGTATTGCCTGTAAGGTGATTGTTACTGTATATTGTCTCTGTTCCTTTCTGATAATACTTTTAGGGTCTCTCTTTGCTTAGAGGACCCCTTTCAATATTTCCTGTAGAGCTGGTTTGGTGTTTACAAACTCTTTCAGTTTTTGTTTGTCCTGGAAACTTTTTATCTCTCCTTCTATTTTCAATGATAACCTAGCTGGATAAAGTATTCTTGGCTGCATGTTTTTCTCGTTTAGTGCTCTGAATATATCATGCCAGTTCTTTCTGGCCTGCCAGGTCTCTGTGGATAAGTCTGCTGCCAATCTAATATTTTTACCATTGTACGTTACAGACTTCTTGTCCTTTGCTGCTTTCAGGATTTTCTCTTTGTCACTAAAACTTGTAAATTTTAACTATTAGATGACGGGGTGTGGACCTATTCCTATGATTTTGAGGGGGTTTCTCTGCACCTCCTGGATTTTAAAGCTTGTTCCCTTTGCCCTATTAGGGAAATTCTCTACAATAATTCTCTCCAATATACCTTCTGCTCCTCTCTCTCTTTCTTCTTTTTCTGGAATCCCAATTATTCTAATGTTGTTTAGTCTTATGGTATCACTTCTCTTTCGAATTCTCCCCTCGTGATCCAGCAGTTGTTTGTCTCTCTTTTGCTCAGCTTCTTTATTCTCTGTCATGTGGTCTTCTATATCACTAATTCTTTCTTCTGCCTCATTTATCCTAGCAGTAAGAGCCTCCATTTTTTTTTATTTGACAGACAGAGATAACAAGTAGGCAGAGAGACAGGCAGAGAGAGAGAGAGGAGGAAGTAGGCTCCCCAATGAGTAGAGAGCCCAATGTGGGGCTCGATCCCAGTACCCCAGGATCATGACCTGAGCCGAAGGCAGAGGCTTTAACCCACTGAGCCACCCAGGCGCCCCAAGAGCCTCCATTTTTTATTGCACCTCATTAATAGCTTTTTTTTTATTTCAACTTGGTTAGATATTAGTTCTTTTATTTCTCCAGAAAGGGCTTTTATATCTCCCGACAGGGTTTCTCTAATATCTTCCATGCCTTTTTCGAGCCCAGCTAGAATCTTGAGAATCGTTGTCCTGAATTCCAGATCTGACATATTACCAATGTCTGTATCGATTAGTTCCCTAGCCTTCGGTATTGCCTACTGTTCTTTTTTTTTTTTTTTTTTGTGGTGAGTTTTTCTGCCTTGTTATTTTGTCCAAATAAGAATCCGCTGTTCTCCTTGTTAAGTGAACTTGGTCTTGGCTGGATTTCTTGTTGATCTTCTGGGGGAGGGGCCTGTTGTAGTGATTTTCAAGTGTCTCTGCCCCAGGCGGAATTGCACTGCCCTTACCAGGGGCCGGGCTAAGTAGTCCTCTCAGGTTCGCTTTCGGGAGCTTTTGTTCCGTGAACGTTTTCCGTAGAGTTCCGGAGGATGGGAATGAAAATGGTGGCCTCTTAATCTCTGGCTCAGAGGAGCCGAGAGCTCGGGGCTCCAGTTTTCAGTGCGCCTTCGGAGAAAAGCGCTTAATCACTCCCGTCTCCCCAGCCTCCGGCCGCGCTTGGAGAAAATCGTGCATAATCAGTCCTGTCTCACTGGCTTCTGGCTGTGCTCTGAGGTCACCCAGCCTGTGACCAAGCGTCTCTGTCTCTGGCAAAGTCCCACCTGGAGTCTCCAAACCCCACAGATCCCTGAGCGCTTCCAGGTCGGAGTCTCCCTGGATCTTGTGGGGACCCCACGCACAGAGCACCAGCCCGTGTCACATACCATGGCTCTAGGTAACTCTAAGTTGAGAGTTCACTCCTCAGCTCTGTCTCCACAGCCGGCTTCCCCGCTCTAATACCTGTGAGCTCTGCGACACTCAGACACCCCCGATCCTTCTGTGACCCCGCGGGACCTGAGTCCATGCTGTCCCTGTGAGGTCTTCACCCCAGTTTAGCCTCTGGAGCAATGTCCCTCCATGGAGCAGACTTTTAAATGTCCTGATTTTGTGCTCCGTTGTTCCGCCGCTTGCCGGGAGCCGGCTCCTCCCCCCGGGGTCTATCTTCCCGTCGCATTGGATTCACTTCTCCGCTGGTCCTACCTTTCAGAAAGTGGTTGATTTTCTGTTTCTAGAATTGTTGTTCTTCTTCTCTTCGATCTCCTGTTGGATTCGTAGGTGTTCAGAATGGTTTGATAGGCTATCTAGCTGATCTCCTGCTGCCTGATGTCATCTCAGCCTGCTACTTCTCCGCCATCTTGACTCCTCCCTCTTTTCTTCCTATTTCTGTGAAAAATTCCATTGAATCTATAAATCACTTTAGTATGAAAATTTAAAAACTTCTAATCCATGAATACAATGTATCTTTCCATTTATTTGTGTCTTCTTTATTTCATGTTTTATACTTTTCAGGATTCAGATCATTTCTGCATGACAGCTTTGCCAGGTGAGGTATTCTTGGTTGGCAGGGTTTTTTTGTTCATTTGTTTGTTGTTACTCATTGTTTGTTGTTGTTATTTTCCTTTCAGTACGTGAATATAGCTTCCTATTCTATCCTGGCTTACAAGTTTTCTGGGGAGAAATCTGATTACAGCCTTATAATATTCCCTTTTTTGTGATGTAATCTTTGATACTTATAAAATTCTCCCTTTGTCTTTGATTTTAGACAGTTTAATTATAATGTGTTTCACAGAAGAGCTCTTTGAGCTGAATCTGTTTTAGAACCTATGAGCTTTGGTAAGAGGTTTGACCACTTAGCTTTTTTTTTTTTTTTTTTTAATAAGCTTTTTGGGAGTGACTGGATGGCTCAGTCGTTAAGCATCTGCCTTCAGCTCAGCTCATGATCTCGGTGTCCTGGGATCAAGCCCCACATCAGGTTCCCTGCTTGGTGGGAAGCCTGCTTCTCCCTTTCCCACTCCCCTTACTTATGTTCCCTCTCTTGCTGTGTCTCTCTCTCTGTCAAATAAATAAATGAAATCTTTAAAATAAATAAATAAATAAATAAATAAGCGAGCTTTCTGCCCTTTTTCACCTTTCTTCTCTTGGTACCGCAAGAGTACAGAAGTTGTTCCATTAGATAGTATCCTATACTTCATGTAGGCTTTCTTCACCATTTTTGTTCATTTTTCTTTGTTCTCCAAGACTTAATAATTTCAAATGACAAGTCTTCAAGTTCACATATTCCTTCTTCTGCTGATTAAGTATGATATTGATGCTATCTAGTGATTTTTTTCTTTTTCCCAGATTCCATTTATTTTATTCTTCAGCTCCAGAAGTTTTATTTGAATTTTTTTTAAGTTTTCATTTATTTCTTGTCATTATTTTTTTCTATGTCTCTGTGTTAACTCACTTTGTTCTTGTATTGTTCTCCTAATTCTACTAAACTATATTCTCTTGGAGCTGGGGGTAAATTTCCTTAAAACAAGTATTTTGAATTATTTGCTAACTGATTTGTAGATATCCATTTCTCTGGGGTCAGTAACTAGAAAAGTATTGTGTTCCTGTAGTGGTGCCATGTTTTCTTTATTTTTCAGGTTCCTTAATGTCTTGTGTTGTAATCTTCACAGGTGAAAAAGCAGTGATCCAGGACCCTGGGATCATGACTGAGAATGGCAGAGGCTTTAACTTACTGAGCCACCCAGGCACCCTGGGACATACTTATATTTTAAAAAGGACTTTGTTTATCTAAAATTCAAATTTAATTACATGTCTTATATTTGTGTAGAATTTTATAAAATGTCTTTATATAAATATATTGGCTATTTCTATATTTTCATTTAAATATATATATATTTAAAGATTTTATTTATTCATTTGATAGACAGAGATCACAAGTAGGCAGAGAGGCAGGCAGAGAGAGAGAAGAGGAATCAGAATCCCTGCTGAGCAGAGAGCCCTATGCAGGGCTTGATCCCAGGACCCTGAGATCATGACCTGAGCTGAAGGCAGAGGCTTTACCCACTGAGCCACCCAGGTGCCCCCATTTAAAAATATTTTCCCCCTATGCAGACTTAAATGTAACACACACACGCATACATACACATATACCCAGACATATTGGCTTATGGATTTTTCTGTCTCATGTATAATAAATGAAGAGAAGAAAATAGCATATTTATCCAAGGCATGAATTGGGAAGTTAGCTCATTACACCTTATACTGCAGCTGACAGCCAGAAGATCTGACTTATCATTACATGCAGGAATCAAGTATCCCAAATGTCCTATGTTGCTTTCACTTTCTTCTCATATATTTCAGCCAATTAAAAAGCTATGCTAAATTTAATACATCAGAATTATTCTGATGCTAGAGAGATGTCCAAGGTTATACTGATTTGCTGACAAATATCTTAAATTTCATGAAATCTGCATGTATGGTTCTATCCAAATAATCCCAGATGGTATTCTATTGAAGATTTTATAGCCTTCCAAATGATGAGTGTTTTAGCATATCTAAATATAATCTCTGTCACTTTAATTCTTAAAATCTTAAGACTTAAAATCTGAAACCAATATTCTAAATGAAACAGAAATAGAATTTATAATGTGATCATTGGTAATTTTAATAATTTGTAGTTTTGCATATACGTTTCAGTAAGAATAATTATAAGTAATATTGAGCAAATATTAAAACTGACTTACTATATTATCTTTTGTATTTTAGAAATAGGCAGTAGGCTAAGTAAATAGTGTTCTTCAGTGAGCAATGTAGGCACTTATTCTTGGAGCCCTACTTTCTTACTCACACTCCTTTGCATGAGGAGTTGCCTCTCTACCTCTCTAGGCCTATAGAAAACATTAAAATGTTTATCCATGAGTATATTGTCCTTATTGTTAAAAGTAGCAGATAACTGACAATTTTATGTAAGATTAAAACTTTAAATTGGCTATTCTAAAACTTTCCTTAGACTTTTTGGTAGATAATAACTCAACTTCATGTTAGCTTATAATCAAAAGATTTATAGCAAATTGACTAAATCAGTGTTGAGTTTTATAAAGTAAAAGGAAATACCATAACTTGGGTTTAATATTAGATTAATGCTTTCCTGAGGTATTATTGTGATTGAAATAAACATTTGGTCATACACAATAGAAACATAAAATATTCTAGGCTCAAAGTGATGCAGTTATGTTCTAAAGAGTAGAACTTTGGGACCTCAATGACAGTTCAATATTTTTACAAGAATCTCAATTTCTTCCCCACCTTCCTTCTTCCTTTCTTTCTTTCCTTGAGGAAGAAATTCTTCCTGATAATCAGTGCTGTCTTTCTGGACACATCAGGTGGTGAGCAGGTATAATATTCTATTCAAGAATTTTTCTTTCACAGACTTTGTCATTATTCTAGGATGTCCACCCTCACTGAGTCTCACTTAAATGGAATGACAGAGTATATGCATTCCAAATACTGCCAGGTTACAAAACTTTCATCATATTCCTCCATTATTCCTATTAGGAGAGGGGAAAAATGATAATATTCCAGATTACCTATTACTATGTGGTCCACTTAGTCTTTTAGATTCTCTATATGTGTTCTTGCCTTAATCTAGATCATCATATGTACCTATTCTTGTGTATGTTGTTTTGGGCCTCTATTACTGAACCACTCTTTAGTATTTTGCCAGTATTCTATAATAAAGGGTGTTTTAAGAATCAATACTTTGAAACATGTTAGATCTGCTGTGAGGATATTATTGAAGACAGTATCATATGCCAAAAGTTAAATACTTTTTTTATGTGCATGGAGACTTTGATCCAGGGATAGAATTCTGAGCAGTTATTCTAATTTCTTATCTTCTGAATACTATAAATAAAATAAATTTATTTTTTTCATCCCTTACATCAACTTGTAAATTTAATAGTTTCTATATTTAGATCCTATATATATATGTATTATTTTTATGTAATCATAGTAATTGAAAGACAAAGTTAATAAAGTGGAGTTTTGTGCTTTTTCTTTATGTAAACTCTGTAGAAACCCAATTTGTTGGTTTCTATGCAGAGTGAGTAAAATGCAGAGTGAGTCACCCTCTATCAAAAGGCATCCCAAGTGCCAGTACTTGCTGTACTCTTCATCAAAGAGAACTCCAATATTGAAGAAAGACAAGTGGAGTCAATTGTTTTTTTTATTTAAGCTTTATTTAAACATATAATGTAACCCCACCACCCTCTCCCAACCCCTCTTCCCCCCACACCCCTCAGTTTGTTTTATGACATTAAAATTCTCTTTTGGTTTGTCTCCCTCCCGATCCCATCTTGTTTCATTTTTACTTTTCATACCACCTTAACTCCCACCCCCGTTGCATCTCCACTTCCTCATATCAGGGAGATCATGTGATAGCTGTCTTTCTCCAGTTGACTTATTTCGCTAAGCATAATACACTCTAGTTCCATCCATGTTGTTGCAAATGGTAAGATTTCATTTCTTTTGATGGCTACATAGTATTACATTGTATATATATACCACCTTTTCTTTATCCATTCATCTGTTGATGGACATCTAGGTTCTTTCCATAACTTGGCTATTGTGGACATTTCTGCTATAAACATTCGGGTACACGTGCCCCTTTGGATCACTACGTTTGTATCTTTAGGGTAAATACCCAGTAGTGCAACTGCTAGGTCATAAGGTAGCTCTATTTTCAATTTTTTGAGGAACCTCCATGCTGTTTTCCAGAGTGGATGCACCAGCTTGCATTCCCACCAACAGTGTAGGAGGGTTCCCCTTTCTCCACATCCTCGCCAGCATCTGTCATTTCCTGACTTGTTCATTTTAGCCATCTTGACTGGTGTGAGGTGGTATCTCATTGTGGTTTTGATTTGAATTTCCCTGATGCCCAGTGATGTGGAGCACTTCTTCATGTGTCTGTTGGCCATCTGGATGTCTTCTTTGAAGAAATGTCTGTTCATGTCCTCTGCCCATTTCTTGATTGGATTGTTTGTTCTTTGGGTGTTGAGTTTGCTAAGCTCTTTATAGATTTTGGATACTAGCCCTTTATCTGATATGTCGTTTGCAAATATCTTCTCCCACTCTGTCAGCTGTCTTTTGGTTTTGTTGACTGTTTCCTTTGCTGTGCAAAAGCTTTTGATCTTGATGAAGTCCCAATAGTGAATTTTTTCCCTTGCTTCCCTTGCCTTTGGCGTTGTTCCTAGGAAGAAGTTGCTGCGGCTGAGGTCGAAGAGGTTGCTGCCTGTGTTCTCCTCAAGGATTTTGATGGATCCCTTTCTCACGTTGAGGTCCTTCATCCATTTTGAGTCTATTTTCGTGTGTGGTGTAAGGAAATGGTCCAATTTCACTTTTCTGCATGTGGCTGTCCAATTTTCCCAACACCATTTGTTGAAGAGGCTGTCTTTTTTCCATTGGAAGTTCTTTCCTGCTTTATCGAAGATTAGTTGACCATAGAGTTGAGGGTCTATTTCTGGGCTCTCTATTCTGTTCCATTGATCTATGTGTCTGTTTTTGCGCCAGTACCATACTGTCTTAATGAGGACAGCTTTGTAGTAGAGCTTGAAGTCTGGAATTGTGATGCCACCAACTTTGGCTTTCTTTTTCAATATTCCTTTGGCTATTCGAGGTCTTTTCTGGCTCCATATAAATTTTAGGATTCTTTGTTCCATTTCTTTGAAAAAATTGGATGGGATTTTGATAGGCATTGCATTAAATGTGTAGAGAGCTTTAGGTAGCATAGACATTTTCACAATATTTATTCTTCCAATCCATGAGCATGGAACATTTTTCCATTTCTTTGTGTCTTCCTCAATTTCTTTCATGAGTACTTTATAGTTCTCTGAGTATAGATTCTTTGCCTCTTTGGTTAGGTTTATTCCTAGGTATCTTATGGTTTTGGGTGTAATTGTAAATGGGATTGACTCCTTTATTTCTCTTTCTTCTGTCTTGTTGTTGGTGTAAAGAAATGCAACTGATTTCTGTGCACTGATTTTATATCCTGACACTTTACTGAATTCCTGTACAAGCTCTAGCAGTTTTGGAGTGGAGCCTTTTGGGTTTTCCACATATAGTATCATATCATCTGTAAAGAGCGATAGTTTGACTTCTTCTTTGCCGATTTGGATGCCTTTAATTTCTTTTTGTTGTCTGATTGCTGAGGCAAGGACTTCTAGTACTATGTTGAATAGCAGTGGTGATAGCGGACATCCCTGCCGTGTTCCTGACCTTAACGGAAAAGCTCTCAGTTTTTCTCCATTGAGAATGATACTTGAGGTGGGTTTTTCATAGATGGCTTTGATAATATTGAGGTATGTGCCCTCTATCCCTACACTTTGAAGAGTTTTGATTAGGAAGGGATGTTGCACTTCGTCAAATGCTTTTTCAGCATCTATTGAGAGTATCATATGGTTCTTGTTCTTTCTTTTGTTAATGTACTGTATCACATTGATTGATTTGCGGATGTTGAACCAACCCTGCTGCCCTGGAATAAATCCCCTTGGTCGTGGTGAATAATCCTTTTAATGTACTGTTGGATCCTATTGGCTAGTATTTTGGTGAGAATTTTCGCATCTGTGTTCATCAAGGATATTGGTCTGTAATTCTTTTTTGATGGGATCCTTGTCTGGTTTGGGGATCAAGGTGATGCTGGCCTCATAAAATGAGTTTGGAAGTTTTCCTTCCATTTCTATTTTTTGGAACAGTTTCAGGAGAATAGGCATTAATTCTTCTTGAAATGTTTGGTAGAATTCCCCTGGGAAGCCATCTGGCCCTGGGCTTTTGTTTGTTTGGAGATTTTTGATGACTGTTTCAATCTCCTTACTGGTTAGGGGCCTATTCAGGTTTTCTATTTCTTCCTGGTTCAGTTTTGGCAGTTTATATGTCTCTAGGAAAGCATCCATTTCTTCCAGATTGTCGAATTTGTTGGCATAGAATTGTTCATAATATGTTCTTATGATTGTTTGTATTTCTTTGGTGTTGGTTGTGATCTCTCCTCTTTCATTCATAATTTTATTTATTTGGGTCCTTTCTCTTTTCTTTTGGATAAGTGTGGCCAGGGGTTTATCAATCTTATTAATTCTTTCAAAGAACCAGCTCCTAGTTTCATTGATTTGTTCTATTGTTTTTTTGGTTTCTATTTCATTGATTTCTGCTTTGATCTTTATTATTTCTCTTCTCCTGCTGGGTTTAGGCTTTCTTTGTTGTTTTCTCTCGAGTTCCTTAAGGTGTAGGGCTAGGTTGTGTATTTGAGACCTTTCCTGTTTCTTGAGATAGGCTTGTATCGCTATATATTTTCCTCTCAGGACTGCCTTTG
>RCUC01042489.1:0-34546 GCA_003697995.1 Taxidea taxus jeffersonii
CAGCTTTCTTCTGATGTCCATTAGCATGGTAAATTGTTTTCCACCCCCTCACTTTCAATCTGGAGGTGTCTTCAGGTCTAAAATGAGTTTCTTGTAGGCAGCATATGGATGGGTTTTGTTTTTTTATCCATTCTGAAACCCTGTGTCTTTTGATTGGGGCATTTAGCCCATTTACGTTCAGGGTAACTATTGAGAGATGTGAATTTAGTGCCATTGTATTGCCTGTAAGGTGATTGTTACTGTATCTTGTCTCTGTTCCTTTCTGATAATACTTTTAGGGTCTCTCTTTGCTTAGAGGACCCCTTTCAATATTTCCTGTAGAGCTGGTTTGGTGTTTACAAATTCTTTCAGTTTTTGTTTGTCCTGGAAGCTTTTTATCTCTCCTTCTATTTTCAATGATAACCTAGCTGGATAAAGTATTCTTGGCTGCATGTTTTTCTCATTTAGTGCTCTGAGTATATCATGCCAGTTCTTTCTGGCCTGCCAGGTCTCTGTGGATAAGTCTGCTGCCAATCTAATATTTTTACCATTGTATGCTACAGACTTCTTGTCCAGGGTTGCTTTCAGGATTTTCTCTTTGTCGCTAAGACTTGTAAATTTTACTATTAGATGACGGGGTGTGGACTGATTCCTATTGATCTTGAGGGGTGTTCTCTGCACCTCCTGGATTTTGATGCTTGTTCCCCTTGCTATATTAGGGAAATTCTCTACAATAATCCTCTCCAGTATACCTTCTGCCCCTCTTTTCTTCTTCTTCTGGAATCCCAATTATTCTAATGTTGTTTTGTCTTATGGCATCACTTATCTCTCAAATTCTCCCCTCATGATCCAGTAGTTGTTTGTCTCTCTTTTGCTCAGCTTCTTTATTCTCTGTCATTTGGTCTTCTATATCAGTAATTCTTTCTTCTGCCTCATTTATCCTAGCAGTAAGAGCCTCCATTTTTGATTGCACCTCATTAATAGCTTTTTTTATTTCAACTTGATTAGATTTTAGTTCTTTTATTTCTCCAGAAAGGGCTTTTATTTCTCCTGACAGGGTTTCTCTAATATCTTCCACGCCTTTTTTAGCCCGGCTAGAACCTTGAGAATCGTTGTCCTGAATTCCATATCTGACACATTACCAATGTCTGTTTTGATTAGGTCCCTAGCCTTCAGTCCTGCTTCCTGTTCTTTTTTTTGTGGTGAGTTTTTCCGCCTTGTCATTTTGTCCAGATAAGAATCCGCTGTTCTCCTTGTTAAGTGAACTTGGTCTTGGCTGGATTTCTTTGATCTTCTGGAGGAGGGGCCTGTTGTAGTGATTCTCAAGTGTCTTTGCCCCAGGCGGAATTGCACCGCCCTTACCAGGGGCCGGACTAAGTAATCCTCTCAGGTTCGCTTTCTGGAGCTTTTGTTCCCTGAACACTTTCCGTAGAGTTCCGGAGGACGGGAATGAAAATGGCGGCCTCCCAATCTCCGGTTCAGAGGAGCCGAGAGCTAGGGGCTGCAGTCTTCCGTGCACCTTCAGAGGAAAGCACTTAATCACTCCCGGCTCCCCAGCCTCCGGCCGTGCTTGGAGAAAATCGTGCGTCATCAGTCCCGTCTCACTGGCTTCTGGCTGTGCTCCGAGGTCACCCAGCCTGTGACCAAGTGTCTCTGTCTCTCGCAGAGTCCCACCTGGAGTCTCCGAACGCTATTGATCCCTTAGCTCTCCCAGGTTGGAGTCTCCCCGGATCTTGTGGGGACCCCTCGCACATAGCACCATGTCACAGACCACGGCTCTAGGAAACCCTGAGTTGAGAGCTCACTCCTCAGCTCTGTCTCCGCAGCCGGCTTTCCCGCTCTAATACCTGTGAGCTCTGTGACACTCAGACACCCCCGATCCTTCTGTGACCCCGCGGGACCTGAGTCCACGCTGTCCCCACGAGGTCTTCAACCCAGTTTAGCCTCTGGAGCAACGTCCCTCCATGGAGCAGACTTTTAAAAGTCCTGATTTTGTGCTCCGTTGTTCCGCCGCTTGCCAGGAGCCGGCCCCTCCCCCCGGGGGTCTATCTTCCCGTTGTGTTGGATTCACTTCTCTGCTGGTCCTACCTTTTAGAAAGTGGTCGATTTTCTGTTTCTAGAATTGTTGTTCTTCTTCTCTTCAATCTCCTGTTGGATTCGTGGGTGTTCGGAATGGTTTGATAGGCTATCTAGCTGATCTCCTGCTGCCTGATGTCGTCTCAGCCTGCTACTTCTCCGCCATCTTGACTCCTCCCCCCTTGTTTCCTGAGATTAAAGAGTCTCTTATGGTTTGTCTCTTTCCTTGATTTTGTCTTGTTTCATTTTTTCCCCTCTCTTCCCCTATGATCCTCTGCCTTGTTTCTCAAATTCCACATAACAATGAGATCATATGATAACTGTCTTTCTCTGTTTGACTTATTTCATTTAGTATAATACCCTCTAGTTCTATCCGCGTCATTGCAAATGGCAGGATTTCATTTTTTGATAGCTGCAAAGTGTCCCATTTTATATATATATACATATATATATGTATATATATATATACACACACACACACACACACATACCACATCTTCTTTATCCATTCATCTGTTGATGGACATCTAGGCTCTTTCCATAGTTTGGCTATTGTGGACATTGCTGTTATAAACATTTGGGTGCACATGCCCCTTTGGATCACTACATTTGTGTCTTTGGAGTAAATACCCAGTAGTGTAGTTGCTGGGTCACAGGGTAGCTCTATTTTCAATTTTTTGAGGAACTTCCATACTGTTTTCCAGTGTGGCTGTACCAGATTGCATTCCCACCAACAGTGTAGGAGGGTTCCCCTTTCTTCACATCCTTGCCAACATCTGTTGTTTCCTGACTTGTTAATTTTAGCCATTCTGACTGGTGTGAGGTGGTATCTCACTGTGGTTTTGATTTGTATTTCCCTGATGCAGAGTGATGTAGAGTACTTTTCCATGTGTCTGTTGACCATTTGGATGTCTTCTTTGTAGAAATGTCTGTTCATATATTCTGCCCATTTATGATTGGATTATCTGTTCTTTGGGTGTTGACTTTGATAAGTTCTTTATAGATTTTGGATGCTAGCCCTTTATCTGATATGTCATTTGCAAATATCTTCTCCCATTCTGTCAGTTGTCTTTTGCTTTTGTTGACTCTTTCCTTTGCTGTATAAAAACTTTTGATCTTGATGAAGTCCCAATAGTTCATTTTTGCCCTTGCTTCCCATGATTTGGAGATGTGTATAAGAAGAAGTTGCTGTGGCTGAGATTGAAGAGGTTGCTGCCTGTGTTCTCAAGAATTTTGATGGATTCCTGTCCCATATTTAGGTTTTTCATCCATTTCGAGTCTATTTTCCTGTGTGGTGTAAGGAAATGATCCAGTTTCATTCTTCTTTGTGTGGTTGTCCAATTTTCCTAACCCCATTTGTTGAAGAGACTGTCTTTTCTCCATTGGGCATTCTTTCCTGCTTTGTCGAAGATTCATTGACCATAGAGTTGAGGGTCCACTTCTGGATTCTCTATTCTGTTCCATTCATCTGTGTGTCTGTTTTTGTGCCAGTACCATACTGTCTTGATGATTACAGCTTTGTAATGAAGCTTGAAGTCTGGAATTGTGACTTCAATTTTGAAGACAGCTTTGTTTTTCTTTTTCACATGCCTCTGGCTATTCAGGGTCTTTTCTGGTTCCATACAAATTTTAGGATTATTTCTTCCATTTCTGTGAAAAAAGTAGATGGCATTTTGATAGGGATTGCATTAAATGTGTAGATTGCTCTAGGTAGAAAAGACATTTCACAATATTTTTTCTTCCAATCTTTTCTACCAAGTTTTTTTTTTTTTCCAGTGAGCATGTAACATTTTTCCATTTCTTTGTGTCTTCTTCTATTTCTTTCCTAATTTTTCTCAATATAGATCCTTTGACTCTTTGGTTAGATTTATTCCTGGGTATCTTATTGTTTTGGGTGCATTTGTAAATGGGGTCAACTCCTTAATTTCTCTTTCTTCCATCTTGTTGTTGGCGTACAGAAATGCAACTGATTTCTGTGCATTGATTTTATATCCTGCCACTTTACTGCATTCCTGTAGAAGTCATAGCAGTTTTGGGATGGAGTCTTTTGGGTTTTCCACATAAAGTATCATGTCATCTGCAAAGAGTGAGAGTTTGACTTCTTCTTTATATATTTATTGAACAAATATTCACTGACCACCTCTTCTCTGTCTGGCACAGTTCTAGAAGCTGAGAGTAATAGTAAACAAGACAAATGCCTGCCAAATGGATCTGTTGTTCTTCTTTTGAGGAATGAGGACAGGAGGAGTACACAACAGCAAATACATAAATTAATAAGATAATTTCAGATATGAAGTGCAAAGAGGAAAATGAAGCAGATGTATTTTTCAGGGTCCCAGGAAGAAACAGAGAGTGTACTTAAGTTATGATAATTTGAGAAAAGTTTAATAAAAGCTCTATTTACAAAGATATGGACAGGGGCAAGGTAAGGAAACCTCCTAAATTAATGTAGTATTTTGAGGCTGGTAACAGAAGCAAACTCTGAAGAGGAGGACCCACCCAGTTACTGTAAGGATGGAGAGGGCTAAGTGGAGACGCCTGCCATAAGGGGCTCTTCAGGGAGGGAACTGGGGAAGTTAGTTGCCAGTCTTACAGATTCTCCACTGGCCTAATCTACTCTAAGTCACAGGTTGAGGGATCTGGATGATGTAATCTATACAGGTCAGTATTCTGGGGCCCAGAGCAGGTGGGAGAAAGGTAAACCATAATGGAGAGAGGCAGGTAGGCTATTCATCACAGAGAGAACTGTAACATCATATGAAACATGCAATGGCTAGTGACCTAAAATACCATAGAGTTTCTGCCACAGAGGCAGTCACAGCTTATTTGAGGTGATCAAAAATAAGTTTATGAAAAGATAACAATATAAAGTTGGTTATAGGTAACAGAAGTGTTATACACCATGATTTATACTTGAGAATAGGTAAAGATCACTTCTACTTTGGAAGTGAGGAAACATTTCATGGAGCAGGTGTAATTGGAATAGAGATTAAAGAATGGATAGACTATTAATAGTTGGGAAGGAAGGAAACACTCCAGGACTATAGAATGTCATGGGTCAAGGTGCATAGATGGGACACATTTTAGTACCAATTGGCTAAAGTGGTTGAATGATTCTCTTTTGGAATCATAGACTTGTAATGAAAATAAACCTACTCTCTTCTAAACTCCCACTCAGTGAAGAAATCACATCTCTAGGTACTGGTGAGCTTCCTTTCCACCTCCCTCTTTTCCTTTCTCTCTCTCTTTCTCTTCCCCTTCCCTCCTGAGCTCTGTGCCTTCCAGCAAGCCCTTATTGAGTATCCATAATTTGCATAGTTGCAATTAGTAAGCAAAAATACACCACATTGAACAAGACCATGTTCCAACTCCGTCAGGGAATTTAGTTTCAATTTCATCATTCCAGAGGGTCTTTAAGTAATTCAACAAGATCGTAATATAATAGCTAACATTTGTTGAACACTTTTTATATACCAGATACAGTTCTTCAAGAAGACTCAGTTTTCTTGTGAAGAATACATTAAAGACTCAGGAGAAGGGATTACTAACATGATTACACATTTTGGCCTTACAAAGCTGGGTTTGATTGTTTTGTTTTTTTGCCAGAGATAAAGTTTATTTTAACTTGTTCTTTTCTTTTTTAAAATTATTATTATTATTTTCATCATAATAAGTTCACTTCTTAATCCCCATCACCTATTTAACTCATCCTCCCCACCTCTCTTCCGGTAACCATCAGTTACTTCTCTATGGTTAAGGGTCTGTTCCTTGGTTTGCCTCTCTTATTTTTTTTCCCTTTGCAAATTTATTTTGTTTCTTAAGTTCCACATATGAATGAGATCTCTTCCCATCCCCAATCTTATATCCTGGGATCTTACTAACTTCACTTATTAGTAGAGTTTACTTATTAGTAACTTAGTAGTTACTTATTAGTAAATTCTTAGAGTTTTCTACATAAATAATATCACCTCTGAATAAAGACTTTTTCACTTCATTCTTTCCTCCTTTTATTTTTTATTTCTTTTTCATGACTCCCATTCTGGTAAATACTTCATAGTACAATATTAAATAGAGTGGTGAAAATAAACATTCTTTTTATTTTTTTGCTGATCTTTGGGGGTAAAGCATTCAGTCTTTCACCAGTAAGCATAAAGTTAAATGTAAATTTTTTTGTAGATACCCTTTATTAGGTCCTATTTTCAGTTTGTTAATAGCAAGTCTTAAAAATCTTGAATAAGTGTTGAATTTTATCAAATATGTTTCCTGCACTTATTGAGATAACCATATAAATTTATCATTTCTTCTCTGTTAATATGGCTAATTTAAACTGATTTTCAAATTTTAACAAGCTTGCATTCTTAAGATAAGCCCCACTTAGTTTTATTATCCTTTTCATACATCATTGGATTTGACTTTCTAGTGTTCTGTTTAGTTTTGTATCTATGTTCTGAAAGATACTGGTGGTTATAATCTTGTTTACTTATATCTTGATTTTGGTCCAATGTCTTGGTATTGATGTCAAGATTATCCTGGACTCACACTATGTGTTGGAAAACATTCTCTTACTTTCTATTTTATGAGTTTATGTGAGATTGGTATTAATCCTTTTGAATGTCTGATAGAATTCACCCAAAATATGTGAATCTGGAGATGTTTTATTTTGTGGGAGGAGAGAGGGTAGTTATTAAAAATTCTGTTTCGTTTTTTAAAGATTTTATTTATCCATTTATTTTTTGAGTGGTGGAGGCGAAGGGGCAGAGGAAGAGGGAATCTAAGAAGACTCCGGCTGAGTGCAGAGGCCAATGTGAGGCTCGATCTCATGACCGTGAGATCATGAGTTGAGCTGAAATCAAGAGTCAGATGCTGAACCCATTGAGCTACCCTGGGACACCTATAAATTCTTATTTCTTAAGGATATACAGAGTTACTGAGATTTTTTATTTCTTTCTCTGTCAGTTCTGTAAGTTGGATAGTTGCCTGTTCCATATAAGTTATCAAATTTATTGACATGGAGTTCTACATAATATCTTTTTAACATATGTAATAACTGTAATAATATCCTTATTTTCATTCCTAGTATTGATAATTTGTTTTTTCTCTTTTTGCCTTGATTGTTCTTACTAAGGGCTGACTAATCAGTTTTATTAATCTTTTCAACAAGTTTCCATATGGTAATTATCTTTAATATTTATGTTCTATAACTATAGAATTTATAGAATTCACCCATCTCTTTATAATTCCATTTACTACTTCACTCTATAGCTTTCTTCTTTTATAAGAATATAAAACAATATATTTCCCTCTACTAACTGCTTTAACTGCACTCCACAAATTTTATTGTTTTATATTCATCATTCAGCTCAAAATATTTTCTAGGGTCCTTTTCAATTTATTTATTGAGCCATGGATTATTTAGAAGAGTATTTCTTAATTTTTAAATATTTGTGTATTTTTTTTTCCCCTAGAAATCCTGTAGTTATTGATTTCCTAAATTTCAGTGTGGTCAGAAGATATAGTCTCTGTGATTTCAGCCTTTTAAATATATTGAGACTTTTTTATGGCCATAATAGGATCTATGATGTTGAACATTCCATGTGCACTTGAAAACAATGTGTGCTGTGTAATTGTTAGATCTAGGATTCTATAAATGCCAACTATGTCAAGTGGAGGAGATAGTTGTTTATACATTTTTTTTGCTTTTGTTTTGTTTTGTCTACTTGACCCATCAATTACTGAGCTGGGTTGTTAAAATCTCCAACTTGTGTGTTTTATTATTTCTCCTTTTAGTTCTGTCAGATTTTTGCCTTGGATACTGTGAAACTCTCTTATTAGATGCATGCACATTAGGATGATTACATTTCATGATTGATTGCCCTTTTATCATTATGAAATGTCCTCCTTTACCTGTGGTAATAGTTTCTATTTCATCTGAAAAGACAAAGCCACATCAGTTCTCTTATGTTTATCTTTTTTTTTTAAGATTTTATTTATTTATTTGACAGAGAGATCACAAGTACAAAGAGAGGGAGGCAGAGAGAGAGGAGGAAGCAGGCTTCCTGCAGAGCAGAGAGCCCGATGTGGGGCTCGATCCCAGGACACTGGGATCACGACCCGAGCCAAAGGCAGAGGCTTTAACCCACTGAGCCACCCAGGCACCCCTAGATTATTTTTATAGTGGTTTTTTTTTTTTCCCTTTTCTGACATCCCCATTTGTTTTCTCACTAGGACCATCCTTACTTTTAAGTCCTTGATCATATTTAAAGAAGCTGCTTTAAATTTCTTGTCTGCTAAATCTAACCTCTGGGTAATTTTGAGGCCT
This sequence comes from Taxidea taxus jeffersonii, assembly GCA_003697995.1. Lineage (NCBI taxonomy): Eukaryota > Metazoa > Chordata > Mammalia > Carnivora > Mustelidae > Taxidea > Taxidea taxus. The sequence goes on from RCUC01042489.1 coordinate 8,375, forward strand.
GTTTCTCTGGGTCACATTTTCCTAGTTCTTCATATGTTGATAAGTTTTTTAATTGTACACTATGTATTGTGTGACACACAGCAAAGAGCCTAAAATATCTTGTCTTCCTTTAAAGAGTTGACATGTTGTTCTTAGGATATGGCATTACTTGAGGGCACGGTCCTCGTAGGGTGTAGTCTTTCTCTGATCTTAGAAGAACACCCAAGTTGTTCAGTGAGGTCTCTCCACTCTGTGATGGAAGCCCAATGTCTCCTAACACTGGGTAAACTTCGGATTCTCTGTGTCGCCTCTCCTCCCCGACAGCAACTGCTGCTCTCTGCTGTGCTTAAAACAGTCTTGGCTCAGTCCCAGACTGCAGACCAGGGAGAAACACATACTTGGATCTGTGGATCCTCTCAGGGCAACTTCCTCTTCTCTAGTCCTCTACCCACAAAGTTTAGCAGCCCCAAGCCCCAACTGCCTCTCAGTTCAGTAAGAACGCTGCCTCTCTTGGACTTCTATTTACTTCTCCACTTTTAGAAAAGTCCTATTCTGCCTATTCTCTAACCCCTGAGAATAGTGGTCTTGAATATTCTGTCTGCTTTCATACCTGTTTATGGTGGGGGAGCTACTCTGTTGTGGCCAGAAATGCAAATGGTAGCTTTTACTGTTTTTCTTTGTGAGAATCACCCCCACACAGAAATGTTAATGACTAGATTCTTTCATCACACCTTATTCCAAGAAAACCATCTGACAAATCGATCACATACTTTTCTCTCAGAGGGATCCTGTGTTAAATTCACTTGTGGCAGGGCACCTGGATGGCTCAGTTGGCTGGTTAAGCATCTGCCTTTGCTTGGGATTGACCTGCAATGGGCCTGGGCGCATGGGATTGGCCCTGCAATGAGGGAGCCTGTTTCTCCCTGCCCCTCTGCTCTTCCCTCCACTTGTGCCCTCTCTATTGCTCTCTCAAAGAAATAAAACAATCTTTAAAAAAAATTAACTTGTGGCAAGTGAATGTCTTTCTTGTCTTGTAGCATAGATCCCACTTTCCTTTCTTCTGCTACTATTATGTTGGGCAAAATTGCCAGTTTCCCTACTGTACCTGACAGTATATGCCAAAATTTCTTCTAACAAATTTTGAAGCTATGGTATGTATCTGTCTTGGAAAAAGAGCAGTCAGCATCAGGTTCCAATCTTCTCCTCCTCTGGGGTCTGCATCTCTCACCAGAGAAGAAAAAAGATGTTAGATCCCTAATCCTTTCCATCGTGGATGCAGCCAAACACCAAATACAGCCAGAAATATGGAGATGTCCACATTTTCCAAGTCCTGTGCAGTCCTGAGACTGTTCTACATAGATTGGGGGTCTGCAATGAGCCAGAAAATAAGTGGTTGCAGAAGTCTCCTTTATGACAATGTTGGGGAGAACAGGGCACACACTAAAATGTCCAAACTCTTGGCTTCAATGGCCTTTTGCTTGGAATTTAGAGCTCTTTACCTCCTTGCCCATAATGGGAACTTTCTCACTTATTACAGATCTCACTGTAGGAGGAAGAATCATATCTACCTTAATTTCTTGTTCAACAGATATCTCATTCCTGGTTTCCTACCAGAAAGCTACTTGTTTTATCTCTTTGTTTTGTTGACCCCACTCTGCTTCCTCAAGAACTCATCTCAGAGGCTTCACAGGTGTGTGGTGCAACAGAGGTTATGAGGTAACTGGACTACCCATGACTCTAGCATAGACCCTGACCAGGCAGGCATCTCAGACTGAATATACATAGAGAACATTTCTCTCCTGCTTATTAACAATCAGTTGGGGGAAAACAACCGGTTTTCTATATATTTGCTGTAAAAAATAGTTAAGTGAAATAATAAATGAAATTCTAAAAATTCAGCATTTAAGTAGCATCGAAAATAGTAATAAAAGATATGTATGATCTGAACACTGAAAACGACAAAACTTTCCTGCAAGAAAATAAAGATGTAAATAGAGAAACATACAGTCTTCATGATTAGTATACTTAATACTTTTAAGATGTCACTTCTTTCCAAATTGATGTATAGCTTTCTCATAGTCCAAATCAACATTCCAAAAAGCTTATTTGATAAAAGTTGCAAGTTGAGTCTAAACTCTGTATAGTAATAGAGAGACGCCTCGGTGGCTCGGTTGGTCAAGCGACAGACTCTTAATTTTGGTTGAGGGCTCAGGTCCTAATCTCAGGGCTGTGAGATAGAGCCTTATGTTGAGACCTGCCCCTTCAGGCTCTTCGCTCAGCAGGGAGTTAGACTGAGGTCCACTCCTTCAGCCCCTTCTCCCTGCTCACATGTGCATGCTCTCTTTCTCTAAAATAAGTAAGTTCGTAAGTAAATAAATAAAATAAATCCTAAGACAACTTTATATAGTAACAAAAAGGATCTAAAATAGCTAACATTTTTGAAAAATAAATTTTTTAAGTTGAGAGACATCAAAATAATAGATAGATAAACAGATAGATATATGAAAGTTGAGAGAGGTGCCCTGCCTGTAAACTTTGCATAAACCTGCGGTAATCAAGAGAAGAAGGTATTGGCCTATGGATAGACAAATAAATTCTTTCTGGAACTGGAGTCCAGAAAGAGAGCTTCACAATTGATTTTTGACAAAGGTACTAAGGCAATCCAATAGTAAAAGGCTTTTCAATAAATTATTGTGGAATGATTGGATATTTCTGAGGAGGAAAAGTTTGACCACAATATCACACTCTACACAAAAATTAAAGTGAAATTTCTCATATACCTAAAATTAGAAGCCAAAACCTTCAAAATTTTGAAGAAAACACAGGAGAGTATCTTTGTACCCTTGAGGTAGGAAAAAATTTCTTGGAGGTAACACAATCTCAAACCATAAAAAAAAAAAATTTGGTAAAATTGAACTGCAAAAAAATTGGATAGTTCTGCTCATTGAAAGGCACCATTAAGAAAACAAAAAAAGTAAGCTACATATCGGGAGAATATGCTTGCTATATTGCTATAATCAATAATAAAATATCAAACAAGTCTACAAAAATGGGTAAATACGGGGCGCCTGGGTGGCTCAGTGGGTTAAAGCCTCTGCTTTCGGCTCAGGTCATGATCCCAGGGTCCTGGGATCGAGCCCCGCATCGGGCTCTCTGCTCGGTGGGGAGCCTGCTTCCTCCTCTCTCTCTGCCTGCCTCTCTGCCTACTTGTGATCTCTGTCTGTCAAATAAATAAATAAAATCTTTAAAAAAAAAATGGGTAAATACTTGAAATGACACTTCACAGAAAAAAGACATCTAGGAATGCCCAATAAATCCATGAAAAGAGTGTTCAATCATCATTAATCATCAGGGAATTAAAATCATGATATACTACTTTACATCCATTAGAATGGAGAAAATTAAAAAGCATGAGAACATTAGTGTTTCTAAGGATGTGAGGCAGCTGGAACTCTTGGCTGTTGCTGGCAAAATGCTTGGGTAGAAGTGTTCGGTAGCTTCTCATGAAGTTAAAGTATACACCTGCCTCATGACTCTACGATTCCATGCCTAGATTTTTACCCAAGAAAAATGACAACGTATGTCAACAGAAAGACATGCACAAGAATGTTTATAGCAGCTTCATTCATAATAGCCCCAAACTGGAAACAACACAAATGTTCATGGTGAGTGGAAAAATCAATTGTGCAACATAGATTTGATATAATACTCCCTGGCAGTAAAAAAAGAATGATTTACTAACACATGAAACACTATGGATGAATCTCAAAGTCCTAATATAGAATGAAAGAAACCAGATACAAAAAAAATCACACATATGATTTCACTTATGTGAAATTAACTAGTTTGTTAATTAATCTACGTCAGTAGAAATTACATGGTTGCATATTGGGGTGGAAAGTGAATGGGTGGAGGAATAAGGAAATTTCCTGGGGTGATTGAAATGCTCTGTATTTTGATTTATGATGGTTACACAGGTATATTTACATATTATATATTATGTTTTATATGTTATATATGTACATACATCCAAACTCATCTCATTACACCTTAAGATCAATGCATACAATTGAATATAAATTTCATGGTAATAAAAAAGTGCTAAAGTAATAAAAGTAATAAAAAAGTGCTAAAGTAATAAAAGTAATAAAAAAGTGAAGGGGAAATACTTAAGGGTAGAGAGCAGGCTTTTTTCTGGATCTGCCTGCATGGAGGAGGGTAATGGAAAACAAGATGGAGATAGGGCAAAGGGAGAGGTGACGGTGAATGCAGAATCCATTGGAGATAGGAAGGGATTTCCTAGCTCTCCTGAGTGTGAAGTTTGGGGGAAAGCAGTATGAAGACTCATCATCTCCTTCAAGAAAACCTGAAGAACTGCATTATTCTTGGCTCTCTTGGTAGACTCTGTTGTTTTGTAATGTCATCATACTGACATACAAGGCATTAGTGCAGGTTTCGGGGAGCAGGCCCACACATTTTCAGCTTTCTTGTTGAACCACCAGATCACAGGAGGCCCTGATAGGAGGGGTGTACTGAGGAGTGCAGTGTACATTTCTGGTTTCCTGCATAAGACGGACCATTCAAGGAAGTTCTCCAGGGATCCTTATGTCATCAGACAATAAGGGCCAGACCTGTCAATTTCATTAGTTTAAAGGAGAATGTCACTTGTGTTTTTATAAATGAAAAATCCTGGTGATTTCTTCATGGGTTTCTTGTACAGAGTGAAGTGGATTTATGCTCTCTTGCAACTTGTTCACGGCAGTTTGGAATTCCCTCTCTATTCCTTGGTTCCCAGGGGGACCCCTAGGTTTCCCTGACTGTTGTGCCACAGCTTGGAGCTAGGCACCTCAGCAGAACATTCTGGGTGCCGCTGGAATTTACTTTACTTCTCAGCCATTAAAGACCTGTATTAGTTATGGACTTAGTTTGGTGTAGGAATCCCTTTGCCACCAACTCCCTCTGCTGGCTGGGAATTTGCACTCAACCCTCTTCCCAACTAGTATGATTGTTACCTCCTTGGAATATAAAGATAGCAAACCCCAAACTAAAACATGTTTATGGGGAAGCTCTATAAAATTTAGTTGCTTTTATTCCCAGCTCCCATTTCCCTGCCCACCTCCTTCTGTTGTCCCACTTTATGACTTAGTGGTCTTTAACCACCACCTGCCCGACCCCCCCACCCCCTGCCCTTGGTACATCATTGGAGGGCTCAGCAATAAGGCAAGTCTCAAAAACTGTTTTTTTTTTCCCTAAATGCAGAATACTTAAAAATGTATTTCTAGAAAATATTTCTAAGTATTAACAGATTTGCGCTCACTAGTTTTTCATATTTCTTGGCAGATTTTAATGGTAAAATCTTGCATGCCATCTGATTTGAGGGACAGATTAAGAACAAAGGGGGGAGGGTGAGTAGGTAAAAGTTAAATTATTCTTAACAGTTCTGGGAATGATACCATATTTTAAAATCAATCCAGAATGGAAAATGGAAGTTGCTTTCAGGCATGGCAGTCTAACATTTGCAGCTCGGTTTCTGTTTCCAGTTCTCCCAGAAGACAGATATAATGAAATCTTCCATGAAACTCCAAATCCCCTTTTAAGATGATGTTTTTGGAGGCATGGAAAAAAAACCACAAACACTGAAGGCTTATGCCGATAAAGGGGAAAGTAAGTCTGTTTCCTATTCCCCTTGGATCCAGTGGGAAGGGGGTGGGAGTGGAGAAGGGACTTCTAAGAATTTAATGATATTATAGGGAAAAATGTCCTTCTAAAGCCTTTGCCAGTGTTTTGCTCCAAGCAGTACAGACCTATAATGAATTGCCTCTATTCAGTATAGATCTTCCTTGACTTATGAGGGGGTTCCCTCCCAATAAACTCATTGCAAGTTGAAAACGCATTTAATATACCTAACCTCTGAACATCCTAGCTTCACCTTGCTTTCCTTAAACATGCTCAGAACACTTACATTAGCATTAAGTTGGGAAAATGATCTGACACAAAGCCTGTTTTATACCCACTGCTGAAAATCTCATGTAATTGATTGACTACTATACTGAAAGTGACAAACGGAATGGTGGTGTGGGTACAGTATAATTGCAAGGTTATTGGCTATTTACCCTTGTGATGGCATGTCTGACTTGGAGCTGCCACTGCCTGGCTCACGAGAAAGTATCATTCCACAGATCACTAGGGCCAGGATAAGATTGAAATTCCAAATTTGAAGTATGGTTTCTACCGAGTGTGTATCACTTTTGTACCATGTAAAGTTGAGAAATCGGAAGTTGAACCATCTGAAGTTGGGAACCATTTGTAGAACACCTTGATGAGTCTGGATAGACATATCTAGATTCAGGCCTTGGTTTTGAATAGGAATGGAGGAGACACCTGGGTGGCTTAGTCGGTTAAGTGTCTGCCTTCAGCTCAGGTCATGATTCCAGGGCCTGGGATCGAGTCCGGCATCGTGCTCCTTGCTCAGCAGGGAGCCTGCTTCTCCCTATGCCTCCCGCTCCCGCTGCTTGTCCTCTCTCCCTCTTTCTCTGACAAATAAATAAATAAAAATCTTTTAAAAAATGAATAGGAATGGAGAATTAAACATCTTCATAGAGTAAATTTATATGACTTTAGTGATTGGGGCTGGCAGTCAGTCTGGGGGTGTTGTACTTGGGAGTTTACCAGAATGTGAATGACTGCATGTGACATCATCATGGGGATAGCCTTATAAGGATTGGCATCCAATAAGGCTTATTCTCCAAATTATTCAAGAACTGTGGAAGTTATTCTATATCATAAGCACAGTATTTGAGACATTCCTTATTGCCAAGCCCTAAGATGATGTCTTGGGGTGTGGGGTTGAGAACTACTGAATCATACAGTGTGACAACAGAAGGGCTGGAGGTGGGATTGGGTAAAGACAGATGGTGAGCAGGTAAAAAAAGAGCTGGTAATAATAATAACTAAGTTTTATTGAGTGCTTATTACATGCCAGGTATTGGGAGCTTCCTGTACATTATTTGAATCTTCACCTTTACCCTGGGAAGTGGCTGTTACTCTCATTTGACACAATACATGGTGGACCAGAATTCAAGCTCCTATTTAGTGCCCCAGTTCTTTAGGGCACAGAGAGAATTTATCATATGTGATGCTTTATTGGAATGAAATTAAAATTAAATCAACAGATATCCACTGATCATAGTATAAGGCATTGTGGGGACATACATTTTGGATTATTCGGCCTTGAAACAGAAGTAGAGCCTGCATTTGCAACATGGATGAACCCGGAGGACATTATGCTAAGTGAAATAAACCAGTCGCAGGAAAAAAAATACTGCATGATCTCACTTATATATGGAATCTAAAAAACGTTCCATACATAGAAACGGAGAGTAGAACAGTGGGTTACCAAGGGGCAAGGAGGTGGGGAAAATGGGGAGGTATTGGTCAAAGGGTACAAAGTTTCATTTATGCGAGATGAATACATTTCAAAGATCTAATGTGCAGCATAGTGACAATAGTTAATAATACTGTATTGTATACTGGAGGTTGTGTATGGATAAGAGAAGATACCAGGTGCTCTCATCACACACACATACACACACACATACCCAGGTAACTATATGAGGAGATGGGTATGTTAATTACTTGGCCACAGGAATCATTTCAGAATGGGCATGTATATCAAAATGTCATGTAGCATACCTTAAATATATATAATTTTATTTTAAAAATTAAGTTAAATTTTAAAAACAATAGAAGGTAAACACATATCAGATGGGACTCCTCCCCTTCCCTAAAGTAAAGACAAAAACCAAAGCCTATCTACTTCCATACCCTTCCCTTTCTCCTTTTCCAGTCTGTTCTTAGACCATTCAGCAAACCCTCCTTTTCTATTTTCAGATGCTGTTCTTCCTAGCTGCATTCTGCCTGAGGCTTTCACTCTGTCCAGCACAGAGATGAGCAACTAGATTGAGATGATGAGCCAGATTTTCATTATTCATTACTTTGCAAATGAATGTGTCAAATAAATAAAAATCTTTAAAAAAATGTAGCCCATGTCCTAAATTGGGCCACTTGCAGGAATACAAATGGGCTCTTTTATTGAATGTAGAATAGGTGTTTTAGACCTAGAAAACCTTAATTTCAAACTTTTGGCTTAATTTATAAAAGCAGCTGAGAATAGACATAGAGCAAATAACCAGTCATTATTCCTAGCCCCAGTTATATATGTGGTGGAATATGATTTAATAGATGTGTCCCTTACTTTTTTTGCCTTAATAAGTGTTCATTCAGATAACTTTTTATGTCCTTTCCCTATCTCAGCTCTTATGGACTTTCTAGTATCATTAAAGTACACATTTGCCAGCATGTTCTACTTCATGGGACAACATCCTTGTCTACTCTTGGTTTCTACTGCCCATCTCCATGCCTCCTTCACTCTACACAGACATGGGGTAGATAGCGTGATTCTTACTTTTTGCTCAGGCTATTTATTTCACTAAGGATATCTTCTTCTTCTCTTAGGGTATTCAGTTCTTTGAGATCTTGTTTAAAGAAGTGATGGGAGGAATATTTAAGACATACAAATAAATCAAATAGGGAATGGTCAGTATTATAAGAATGGAACAAGTAAGTGGCTATGGGAGTTCAATGGAAGGGAAGACTACTTCAGCTGAGCGCAACAGGGAAGGCTTCTTGGAAGAGGTAGCAATTGCACTGGGCCTTCACATTCATTTAAATGAATGAATGTTGAGTAGGATTTGATCATATTAAAGTGGATGGGAAAGGAATTCCATGCAGAGAGTATTCCATGAGGCAAAGCCTGGAGCAAAGAGTATATGGAACAGTGGATTGTGTATTTTGACAGAATACAGGCATTACAAGTGAAATAAAAGAAAAGAGTTTAGAAAGGTGGGTTGGGGACACTACAGAAACCGAGTATGAAGTGTTGGCATTGGGAGCTCAATCAACCCTTTTCTCTTTTTGTATTCGGAAGCAATAAAGAAATGGCAGTAGTCAACATGTTGTGATTATAATGTCTTCACTGTTGCTTTTAAAGCTCATTAGAGAATGGACTTCTAGACCAGTGGCCAAGTGGGCTCACTAATACTAACCCCTGAATTCAACAGAATAACCAAATAGGCGTGGGAAACATTGGGCAGCTGAAAACCTATTTTACACAGTCAGGCCCTTTACCATGGGTCAGAGAGCAGGGATTATTCCCTCCCCCTTTTTTCCTTCTATTCTACCTTCCTTCCTTCTGTCCGTCCTTCCTTCCTTTCCTCCCTCTCTCCCTCCTTCCTTTCAAAATAACTGAGTATCTGTTATGTGCCAAGTGCTCTTCTACATGCTGAGGATAAAGATTTAACAGACTGACATAGAGCTTATACTTGAGAGAGAGTTCCAATATTCCTAAGATAGACCAAATATGAAAAGAAAGTCCCACAGAGACCTCAGCTGATTATATTCAATTTCTTCTCCTCAATTCAGGAGGCTGTGTGACCAAAAAAATGACAGAAGTTTACCTCACCCAATTTTCTAAACTATAAAATGGTAATAAGAAATCTTTCCTTGAATAACTCTTCGATTTTTTAAGTCAAATGAAAGCACATTGAAACATTAGCATACTCTTCACCTATAAAGAAATGTTTAGTTAATCAACTGTAGTGTTTTCAGCTTATGTGCTCTTTCTTCTTTTTTTCTTTCCAACTCTTATTACTATAATTCCTCTTTGTCCTCTGATTCATTCTTTAACTTTCCCTTCTTACCTTGCCTGCTTTTCTCCATTAAGGATATTTGAATACTTTCCAACACAAGCCACCCCAGAATTGCTTTCTGTGATAGTCCTGTAACTACTCAGCTTAGGCAAGAAAGTTTGCTTGTGCTTTGGGAATGCTTTAACTCATTATTTAAATTTGAAAAACTTCTGAATGTACTGGTAACACTTGATCAATGAGAAGAAAAACAGGGGCTTCACTAAGTGCCTCTGCTGGACTAAACACCATGCTGGGCTGTGGGGAATGACAGCAAACGATGTAGAAATGACCCCTCTCCTTGCAGTGTTTGGTGTGTGAGGGGAGGCAAACCACAGCCGTGATGGGATAATCCAGAGAGCTGTGAGGATAGATGGGAAGCATCAACAGGTGCATGTCATGTTAGCAAAAATGTTCATCAGATTTTCAAAGTGCACTGTACTTATATTTAGGGGTGCTGGGTAGCTCAGTCAGTTAAGCATCCAACTTTTGGTTTCAGCCCAGGTTATGGTCTCAGGGTCCTGAGATCAAGCCTCGAATCAGGCTCCGTGCTTAGTGGGGAGTCTGCTGCAGATTCTCTCTCTCTCTCTCTCTCTGCCCTCACCCCCCACTTGAGAGCTCTCTCTCTTTCTCTCAAATAAATAATCTTTAAAAAATAATCTTTGCATTCAAATAAACGGATTATGAACACAGTGTGGAAAGAATATGTGGTACTCAGGGTGCTTACTGATGTCATTAAAAATATTCTTAATAATCAAACAGCTAACTTTTTTTAAAAAACTGTTTACCCTTGTAGTTGCTAAGCATCATGCTAGGAGCTTTAACAGACATTTTCTCATTTGAAACTCACAATAGTCCCATGAATGAGCATGGCAGAGCCCAGCTGTTGGATATCCAACAGTCTTGTTAGCACCTCCACCCTTGTTACACAGTCCTTGTTTCCTTTCCTCTTCTCCAGAAGGTCATTTCCTTGTCAGCCGTTCACCAGTCCTTCCTCTAGGAGCTAATTGCGATTGGTCTAAACTAATAATGGTCTAAGTTGCCTTGCCAAATAATTGGTTAAGTCTGTGCAGGCCATGCTGTCCTGAGACTTGAGGGAAAAACTGGTAGGAACTTTTGAGAATAGGTTGATTGCTCTTAAACATGGGTGCAAGGCAGACATGTTCTCCTTTCCCCCTCTGCATATTATCACTGGTGGGGGATGTATGGCACCAAGAAGCAAACTTGGTCCAAAGTGAGGACCAAGCCCGAGAAACAAGCAGCACCAAGCGTGGTGGCAGGGGGTGGAGGAAATGAGGGGTAAGGACCTAGAGTCTTGATGGGATTATTTAGCTGCTGAACTAACCAGTCCTGGAATTCCCTCACCCTTAGACTTCTCAACAGAGGGAATAATAGATGCCCTTATTGTTTAAGATGTTTGGTTAGGTTAACTGTTACTTGCAACTGAATGCATGCCTATAGATGGGTTATTTCCTTTTCATAAAATTGAGGCACAGATAATTTCCTGTTCAAGATAAGGTTCTAAGAGGGAAAACCAGGTTTTAAAGCTTCTCTGGCTCCTGAGACAAGCCTTGGGCTTCACCAGCAGCTGTAAAAGCACTTCACTCCCCCTGGTCTTTTACTGCTTGACAAGTGCAGTAGTGCTGGCTTAATTACAATCCATTTCAAGAATGAAATTTGCTATACAGTATTAGTCTGGCCTGGAGTAAGACGTTAGCTGTCCTAAGGTCTGCCTAGACTCTGGCCCCCTTCATTAGTAATAGTTTTGGGACAGCAGGAGAGAACTTTCTGTTCTTCACCACCCCTTTCCCTGTGCTTTAGGAGAGAATTAACAGATGAATATATCGTGGATGTAAAAACTACATCATCAGTCTACTTAGGTTGATTCTTCAGTTCTCGAATGTGGATGTATCTGAGACCAAGAAATTCCCCCTGTGCACATCAAGACTATGTATCTGTTCAGTGAGTTGTACCAGCCTGGGAATACAAACAAAACCATCTGAAGAATCTCTCCTCGCCCCTGCAGAGACACGATTAACCTAGGACATAATTAATTCTGAGTGTCCGTGGCATGTTTGTGGGAGGGTGAGGAAGTGCTCCTTGGACTTGAGGGTCACAGAGAGGAGGATGTCTGATTCAGGACTGAAATGGTGGAGGAGAGGACTGGTAGAACATTTCTGGGAAACCAGAAAGTTTAGACTGGAATATGCCATCATGAAGTCTGTAGCACACTTTAGCAGGAAAATACTGCCTTTTTTTTTTTTTTTTTTTTCTTTTTGGCTTAAAAGTTTCTTTTAGATACAGCCAGTCAGGACTGACATGGTGCCTATGCATTGGGATATGGAAAACCTCACATTGTGTGAACATGAAAGAAAAAAGCTGATTAGGGGCGTCTGGGTGCCTCAGTGGGTTAAGCCTCTGCCTTGGGCTCAGGTCGTGATCTCAGGGTCCTGGGATTTAGCCTCACGTCGGGCTCACTGCTCAGCAGGAAGCCTGCTTCCCCCCTCTCTCTCTGCCTGCCTCTCTGTGTACTTGTGATCTCTCTCTATCTGTCAAATAAATAAAATCTTTTAAAAAAAGAGCTGATTAAACTATTATGTGAAGATACGGGGCTTATTTTTTTTTTAATTTTATTTATTTATTTGACAGAGAGATTACAAGTAGGCAGAGAGGTAGGCAGAGAAAGAGAGGGGAAGCAGGCTCCCTGCTGAGCAGAGAGCCCGATGTGGGGCTTGATCCCAGGACCCTGGAACCATGATCTGAGCCAAAGGCAGAGGCTTTAACCCACTGAGCTACCCAGGCACCCCCAGGGCTTGTTTTTTAAATAATCACTTACTCTCCTCATCCTGTCTTTGTCTCACCTGCACATTATTAAAATATGAGGTAGTTGTTTCTCCCAGCCCAAAGGTTTCGGACCAAGTGTTTATGGGAACATCGTGGGATGAGCTGAACAGCCATGTCAGTGGGACTTTCCTCGACTTGTAGAGGCTCTAATTTGAAAGGAAGAGGCTGTGGACTTAATTCTTTTTAGCTGCAGGTTTAGAGTGATCTTTTGGCCTCTTCTGGCCTCTCTTCTTAAGTTTGCATTTCTCTGTCAGTGATCAATCATATAACTGTTACGCTTATAACATCTATTTTTGTAGGATGGTCCTTATTAAGTTAACTATTCTATACTCCACCTAATTAAAAAATAATAGGAAGCTACTAACAAAACTACATGAGGTTCAGAGAGAGAAAATTAAGGAAATCGGGGCAAAGGGAACACGAAGTGGCAGAGTAAGACGAAGCCAGGCAGAATTTAGTACATGGAAGGAGTGGGCATGATCACGCACATGTTTAAAGCTGGGGCAATTCCCCACAAAGGCATGGATTCACGTAGTCCCCAAGTTAGAAACATCCCTGTTGCTCAGAAGCAGCATTGACTTTCCCGGAACTAAAGCCAGGGGAAGTTTTTTCCCCGCTGGTCTTTACAGAGGGAACACTGATATGTGGTAGGAAATGTCAGGTAAGATGCAGCTCTGTGACAGTGATCGCATCAGGGCAGGGGGCGGAGCCCTGCAGCCCAGGCTTCCGTTCCATTTACAGCCACTGCCTTCTCTTTTCCTCCAGGAAAACAAAGCTGCTAAATGGAATCTGTTTCCAGACCTTCACATTTGCCAACTGTGATTATGATGCTTTTGCGAGTGTAAGAACAGCCGTTAACTGGGTTTGAGTAACTCAGGGATCATTCAGGAACTCACAGCCTTACGTTTAGAGTATGGACTTCCTCACTTGGCCTTTCCGCCATTGGTCTTTTCATTAGGCATTTCAAAGCCTTGGGTGCCCCTGGAGTTTAGAGTGCACCTGTCTGTGTTAGTAGCTGAAAATGCTCCCTTCTACCGGGAAGACCCTCTCGGTGCAGAAATTTAGCGGATCTCTTTGTTCTGCAAAGAGAGTTCTGCAAGAGAGTTACCATTAAAAGATAAAAGTCACATGATTAATTTACAACATTCATATACCAAAAGAAAATGAATATTCCTTTTCTTTTAAGAAGCTAAGAATTTGGGGAATACCATTTCTTAGAAGCATGTATATATTGCTCATACTTGACTATAACCACTTCCAGGGTGTGATCATCATGAAACATGTTCAATAATTTTTTTTAAATGAAGAATCTTGAGAAGATTATTCTCGGATGTGGATAAAAATAAAGTGCAGAAAAATAGTAAACAAAAAAAGGAATGCGAATAAAAATAAAGTGCAAAAAATAGTAAACAAAAAGACAGTAAACAAGAAAATAGTTTAAAAAATCTCAAAAATAGTTTAAAAATAGTAAACAAAAAATAAATTGCAGAAAAATAGTAAACAAAAAAAATTAAGACATAGGCATATACTCAATGGAGAGATACAGAGGCTTTTCTCTTTGCTACATGTGCACTCTGTCCTTCCACGCCCTCATTTAATGAAGCAGCGACTGGCTGAAAAAACATTTAATGCTTAACAGGAATCCTTTAAAAAAAATATATCTAACAACCAGTTCCCCTTTCTAGACTTTGCAGGCCTTGCAGGGTGTCCTTTGTGGGTGGAGTGGGGACAGGGTGGCCTTTAAAAATCATACAACATAGAAGCTTTGTATATAAACAAAAGCATGCTCAGAAGAAAATATTGCTTACAAAAACACATCATTTAAGAAGTGAACGTTTGCCATGGATTGCATCCCAAGAGAGAACACCTGTTAGTACTTTGCGGCATGATCTTCAGATTTTTACTCTCTCTGGAATAGTAACATTCATGCAACTTTGCACAATGGTGTTCTATCTTGAGTTAGAAAACTGGTCAAAAGGAAGAGAGCCTTACCTTTCAGCAGGTCAGGTGGTCCCATGAGGCCCATCACTTTCACTTGTTGTTCACATTGAAGGAATACAGGTGATGGTGAAGAAATCGTATCTGCTCTTCTTTCTCTGCTGCTGAACACACACATGGAACCCCAGAGCATGTACAGTCCCCTTTGTATTTTAAGTTCTTGCATGCAGTGCAAACCTCGCCATATAGAGGGGGTGTGGAGAAGGCAAGCATGGTGCCCATTTGGCATGTCCTCTGGCCCAGCCTTTGTTCCCATATGCATGGGGCCACTCTCCTGGGGAAGCATTACTTTGTCTCAGTCTGTCAGTCTTTCTAATCTTTAATCTTCTCCTCATCACCTACTCTCTTCCCCTAAATCTGGCTCTCATCATTCTCTGATCCATCACTTTTTGCTGTGGAGGAGAGATAATTCTAGTTTTGCGATGGAGGGGAGGAAGAAAGCCTTCATCCTCCTTGGGAAGCTGTGAAATATCCAAGGAATGTTTGGACATCTCTCATGATGAGGTGGGAGGGGTAATGCCCCTCAATCCACCTACCACAGTATGCTAAAGGAACCCTGTCTCCCTAGGGTCAATGTAAAAGCCTTGTCTTTCCTTAGCCTGTGAGACTCTAGAGCCAGAAGCAATAAGATGATTGTACCACATATGTCATTTTTTAAAATTCAAAAGTGGGATCTTACTGCAAATTTTTACAACTTTAATTCTTAAAAATATATTCTGGCTATTTTTCTATGTGTATACACATGGATCTATCTGCTTTATTCTTTTTAACAAATTCATACTAGCCTGCTGTATTGCTCCAAAATTAACCAACTCCATCTTAATGGACCTTTGGTATCGTTTCCATTTTTTACTGAAAAATGAGAGTATCTTTAACATTCACCGGACATACTCAACACCTTTCTTCTTTTCCAACCTGAAAGGCAAAAGTAAAAGGTCAGGTCAGAGTTTACTTAATTATTTAATAATTTTTGCACTATTCTATAACACGTATTCATCTCACTTCATATGTTGGCATTATTCCATAATCTCCACTTCCAAGCTAAGGGACGTAGTCTACAGCTGTTTTGCTGGGCACTTTTTTCCCCCCACACTTTGAAGAAAGACTAGAAGGGCTAACTCCCAGGTTTTTGACTTGAGCCTCAGGATGGGTGGAAAAGCCCTTTGACTGGAAAAGGTGGAGAGAAGTGACTTAAGACAGGGGGAAGAAGCTGAAAGTTGTGTTTTGGCCATTTAAAACGTGAGAGGCCCATGAATAGGCCTACTGGGCAGATCACAGAGGTACTTCCGTATATGAGGCTGGAGCACAAGGAAAAGGGGTTCATGCTGGAGAGATGAAGCAGGGGCTGTCCTCTGAGAGGAGATACTTAATATCTTGAGACTGGATGAAATCACCGAAGCAAGGAATATATTGAGAGAAGCAGACATTTACTCAATGGTTTGAAAGTACTGATGTCTGTGTATATGAGGCATATATGAAAAAAAAAAACCTCTATGAAATCCTAGAGGTAGAAAGAAATAGTAAAAATTGGGTTTCCGCCTTTATAATCCCTGCTTCTCTTGTCAAATCTCATGTAAGTTTCATACTGGCCAAAGAATTTGTCTGACCTTCAGGGACATGTTGGTGGAAATGTTTAGCTAAGATCCTCTAATGAGTTTGTTTGTCCTTTAAGGTTTTATGGTGTTAGACATTGTGAATATCTGCTAAAATCATGTAGTATTTCTAGTATAAGTTCATTTTTGAATACTTAAAATGTTGCTAACTAGATAAGATACCTGTGAAGGTACTATGAAAATATTCAATTGAAGATTGATTTGTTTTTGAAAACTTTTCTTTCATTTTATTATAAGCTTCATGATAAAGAGTAAAGTATTTGCAAATGATGGTTGTCTTGAACAATTGAAGAAGTTATATTGAGATATTATTTATAAAAATAATACAATGGGGACGCCTGGGTGGCTCAGTTGGTTAAGCAGCTGCCTTCAGCTCAGGTCATGATTCCAGCGTCTTGGGATCGAGTCCCACATCAGGCTCCTTGCTTGGCAGGGAGCCTGCTTCTCCCTCTGCCTCTGCCTGCCACTTTGTCTGCCTGTGCTCGCTCTCTCTCTCTCTCTAACAAATAAATAAATAAAATCTTTAAAAAAAAATACAATGGACAATAGAACATGATAGATAATCAGGTGAATCGGAACTAAGAATTTTACGCTTGTTTCTAATGCTGTTGATATTAGTAACAAACAATTAAAAAGAGACCTTGAAACTCATGCAGTTAGAAATTGTGAAAGTTGGTGACACCTGGGTGACTCATTTGGTTAAGTGTCTGCCTGTGGTTCAGGTCATGATCCCAGGGTCCTAGCATCGAATCTTGCATCAGGCTCCTTGCTCAGCAGGGAACCTGTTTCTCCCTCTGCGTGTACTCCCCCTCTCTCTGACAAATAAATAAATCTTTAATAAAGAAATTGTGAAAGTAGAAGTCATAACTGTTTTTCACATATATCTGGAAGTAAAATATATTTTGGGTTACTTTGTGTGTGTGGGTGTGAAATTATTACTTATGATGTTAAATCATAAATAAAAAAATAATTAAAATAATAATAAAAATAAATGTTATTTTTAAATGTTATTATTGAGTCTACCAGTTACTTTGAACTGCTGTATTTCTGTCTGTTCTGTTGTCACAAGATTAAGAGTATCCACAGGCTAAATCAGATTACTGAACTAAGTTAATAAATCAAAAGAAAGAATTATTATTAAAGTACCAATCAGTGGATCAGCTAGTTGCATCCTAATCTCTATGACATAAATATTAGCTAATCTTTTTTTTTTTTTTTTTTAAAGATGAGCATCTTACCCATGGAGAAAGATTGGACCTCATTAAAACAGTGTCATTGGTGTAGAACAGCTCTGGAAAGAGCACTTCCATGGGCTGTGGGGAAGGCTGGCTCTATTCCTCCAACTTTTAACTTCCTTTGCTTCCTTTTAACATAGGTACACTCAGAAGCTTGGGGTTATAGTTATGTGTTATTTGAGTGCATGTGCGCATGCGTGTGTTTTATTTACGGTTGACTCTATGAAAGTGTTGCTGGATCATGTAGAAGATAATATTTTTAGTTTTACTTTTTCCAGTGACAAACATAATCAAAGTAAACTTTTGTAAAATATAAAGGCATGACACAAAAATTTAACTTAGTGAAAGCATTTTGGCTGGGGACTGAACTGAAGTGGTTGAGGTACATTTTTCTTTTTGTGATAATTTAACTTTACTATAGGAACGGAATATAGAGACAGCAATGAATGCCTCTAAAACCAGCTCAAATACAGAATCTCAGATGAGCCCCTGATGTACATTGGACTGAAGTTACTTCAGAGTTACATTCTTGGGACCAAAGTGCTAACCCTGTTTTTCTAAGATTTCTCCTTACGCTTTAGACCAGGGGTTGACAAATGATGGCCCATGAGCCAGATCCAGCTTGTTGTGTTCTGTTTCGGTGGCACCCATGAGCTGAGAATGATCTTTAGAGTTTTAAATGATCGAGAGAGAGAGAGAGAGAAAGAGGGAGACATGACATTTCCTAATAGTGAGAATTACATGAAATTCAAATTTTGGTGTTATAAATAAAAGTTTATTAGAAAAAAGCTATTCACTTACATACTGTCTAAGGCTCTTTTGTGCTAAAATAGCAGAGTTGAATACTTGGATCAGAGGCCTGATGGCCTGCAAAGCCCAAGTTATTTATTATCTACCCCTTTACAGAACAGTTGTAGAATCCTGCTTCCGAAGTCAGTGATGCTGTAGGCCTTGTGACTCTTCTGTATCTGCCCTTGGTGGATTTACAAGAATGAGGTACCAGAGGCTCTCCTCACAGACAACTGAATAAAGGATGGCCAAGACTTACCGAATGCAGTTTTTTTTAGTTTAACCATTTTGATGCCCAGCTGTTTTTCATACTATTGTTACCATAGAACTAACTTTATGAAAATGTGGACAAGCAGTTGAAGAAGTGGAAACAAAAATCATTTATTCCCCATGTTACATTACTTCATGTCTGGCTTGTTGTCATTTATGTGTAGTTAACAAGCCTTACTGAGATATAATTGACGTATAAGATTATAAGATGTCTAAAGTGTATATCATGGTGATTTGGTATCCAGGCACATCGTGAGAAAATTCCCCCATCCAGCTCATTAACACATCCATCATATTTATTCCCTTTCCCTTTTTTTGACGAGAACATTTAGTTCTAGTCTCTTAGCAAATTTCAGTTATACAATATAGTGTTATCAACTATAGTTACCGTGTTTGACATTAGATCCCCAATCCTTACCCAGTTTATAGCTGAAGGTTTGTACCTTTTACCAACCCCTTTTTATTTCTCTACCCCTGCTCCAGCACCTGGCAAGCAATTCGCTACCCTCTGTTTCTATGAGTCTGACTCATTTTAAGATTCTACATATAAGTGATACCATGCAGTATTTGTTTTTGTCTGACTTCTCTCACTTAGCATAATGCCTTCAAGGTCCATCCATGTTGTGGCATGTGGTGGGATTTCCTTCTTTCTCATGACTGAATAATATTCCACTGAATGTATATACCACATCCTTTTTATCTATTCATCTGTTGATAGGCACTTAGGTTGTTTCTATATTTTGGCTATTGTGAAGAATGCTGCAATGGACATGGGAGTGCTGGTATCTCTTCAAGATACTGATTATATTCTCTTTGCATGTACACTCTGGAAGTGAGATTTCTGGATCATATGGTAGTTCTATTATTATTATTATTATTCTTTTAAGATTTTATTTATTTATTTGACAGATAGAGATCACAAAGTAGGCAGAGGCAGGCAGAGAGAGAGGAGGAAGCAGGCTCCCCGACGAGCAGAGAGCCCGATGCAGGACTCGATCCCAGGACCCTGGGACCATGACCTGAGCCAAAGGCAGAGGCTTTAACCCACTAAGCCACCCAGGTGTCCCTTATTATTATTATTTTTTAAGAATCTCCATATTCTTCTTCATAGTGGCTGCACCATTTTGCATTCCCACCAACAGTGGGTGAGGGTTTCCTTTTCTCCACATTTCTCATTTCTTGTCTTTTGATAGCAATTCTAAGAGGTATTACCTAAAGGTGATTTGGATATGCATTTCCCTGATGATTGGTGGTATTGAACACCTTCAAAAAGTGGCTATTGGTCATTGTTTCTGGAGAAATGTTTATTTAGATCCTCCTCTTTCTTTCTTTCTTTCTTTTTTTTTTTGCTGTTGAGTTGTATGAATTTTTTTTAATATATTTTGGATATTGACCTCTTATCAGATAAATGAATTGCAAATATTTTCTCCCATTCCCTAGGCTGCCTTTTCATTCTGTTGATGGTTGCCTTTCCTGGGCAGGTGCTTATTAGTTTGATCTAGTCCCACTTGTTTATTTTTGCTTTTGTTGCCTTTGCTTTTGGAGTCGTCCAAAAAATCTTTGCAGGCAAGACCAATGCAAAGGAGCTTACCCACTATGTTTTTTTTCTAGGAGTTTTATGGTTTTGGGTCTTATGTTCAAGTCTTTAATTCATTTTGATTTGATTTTTGTTTGTGATATAACAGAGTGATATAACAATCTCTCTTTTCATATATGGCCGTCCAGTTCTTCCAGCATTGTTTGTTGAAGACACTTTTCCCATTGTGTATTCTTGGTTCCTTTGTCACAAATTATTTGACCATATATGTGTGGGTTTATTTCTGGGATCTCTGTCCTTTTTCATTTATCTTTCTCTGTGTTTTTAATGGCAGTATCATACTGTTTTGATTACTACAGCTTTGTAATATAGTTTGATATCAGGAAGTGTGATGCCTCTAGCTTTGTTTTTCTTTCTTAAGATGGCTTTGGCTATTCAGAGTCTTTTGTATGGTTACATACAAATTTTAGGATTGTTTGTTCTATTTCTGTGACAAATGCCATTGGGATTACATTGTCCATTTAGCTTGCTTTGGGTAGTATGGACATTTTAAAAATATTAAATCTTCCAACCCATGAGCATGGAATATCTTTCCATTTGTTTATGTTTTCTTCAATTTCTTTCATTAACGTTTTATAGTTTTCAGTATACAGATATTTTACCTCCTTGGGTAAATATATTCCTAGGTATTTTTATTCCTTTTGATGCCCTTATAAATGGAACTGTTTTCTTAATTTCTGTTTCTGATAGTTCATTATTACTGTATAGAAGCCCAACAGATTTTTTTTAGCTTTTATTTTTATTTTTTTATTAACATATAATGTATTATTAACCCCAGGGGTACAGGTCTGAGAATCGCCAGGTTTACACACTTCACAGCACTCACCATTGCACATACCCTCCCCAAGGTCCATAACCCCACCACCCTCTCCCTAACCCCTTTCCCCCGGCAACCCTCAGTTTGTTTTATGAGATTAAGAGTCTCTTATGGGGGCGCCTGGGTGGCTCAGTGGGTTAAAGCCTCTGCCTTCGGCTCAGGTCATGATCCCAGGGTTCTGGGATCGAGCCCCACATGGGGCTCTCTGCTCGCAAGGAGTCTGCTTCCTCCTCTCTCTCTCTGCCTGCCTTTCTGCCTGCTTGTGATCTCTGTCAAATAAATAAATAAAATATTTTAAAAAAAAGTCTCTTATGGTTTGTCTCCCTCCAGATCCCATCTTGTTTCATTTATTCTTTTCCTACCCCCCAAACTCCCCATGTTGCTTCTCGACTTCCTCATATCAGGGAGATCATATGATAGTTGTCTTTCTCCGACTGACTTATTTCGCTAAGCATAATACCCTCTAGTTCCATCCACGTCGTCGCAAATGGCAAGATTTCATTTCTTTTGATGGCTGAATAGTATTTCATTATATATATATATATATATATATATATATATATATACATACCACATCTTCTTTATCCACTCATCTATTGCTGGACATCTAGGTTCTTTCCACAGTTGGGCTATTGTGGACATTGCTGCTATAACCAACAGATTTTTGTATATGGATTTTGCATCCTGCAGGTTTACTGAATCATTTATTAGTTCTAACAAATTTTTTGGTAGACTCTTTGGATTTTTTCCTACATAATATCATGTAGTCTGCAAATAGAGACAGTTTTACTTCTTCCTTTTTGGTTAGGTGCCCTTTATTTCCTTTTTTCCCTTTTGCCCTTTATTGCCTAATTTCTCTGGCTAAGACTTCCAGTACTATGTTGAATAAAAGTGGCAAGAGTGGGCATCCTTGTCTTGTTCAGAAACAAAAAAAGCTCTCAGCTTTTCATCACTGGGTATTATGTTAACTGTGGGCTTGTCCTATATGGTCTTTATTGTGTTGGGGTATATTCCCTCTACACCCACTTTGTTGAGAGTTTTTATAATGAATGGATGTTGAATTGTGTCAGATGCTTTTTCTGCATCTATTGAGGAGATCATATGATTTTCATACTTCATTTTGTTAATGTAGTATATCACATTGATTGATTTTCAAATGTTTAACCATTCTTGTATCCCTAGAATAAATCCCACTTAATTAGGGTGTATGGTCTTTTTAATGTACTGTTGAATTTGGTTTGCTAATATTTTGTTGAGGATTTTTGTATCTATGTTCATCAGAGATATTGGTCTATAATTTTCTTTTCTTGTAATGTTCTTGGCTGATTTGGGTATCAAGGTAATGCTAGCCTCATAAAATGGAGTTTGGAAGGGTTCTTTGCTCTGGCTTATTTATTTCCTTTTAGTTTTTAATTCTGTATGTTGGACATTTTTGTCAGAAATAGAATATCATACCTAACTTTTATGTTGAAATTTTTCCTTTTTTACTAAACATGTGGGTTTTTTAAAAAAGATTTTATTTATTTATTTGACAGAGAGATCACTAGTAGGCAGAGAGGCAGGCAGAGAGAGAAGGGGAAGCGGGCTCCCCACCAAGCAGGGAGACAATGCAGGGCTTGATTCCAGGACCTTGAGATCATGACCTGAGCCAAAGGCAGATGCCCAACTATCTGAGCCACCCAGACACCCCTAAACACGTGTCTTTAAATATACAATTTTCATGTACATTGTATTCTACCTTTGGAAGAATTATAACTTATTTAACAACTCTTATTGTTGGACATTTGGGTTCTGGAATAAATAATACTACATTATATGTCTTTCATACAAATAGCTGTCTACATATATTTTTAGAAATATACTAACTGGGTCAAAAGAAATGAATATTTTTAGGTTTGGGAGAATATTTACCATATGCATATGGTAGGAACAAAATTACTTCCCAGATAGGCTTAAAAATGACTACACATTTATTTAATCCTTGTCCCACTTAATGCATTATTTTAATGGTTGCCAATACTTTAAAAATATTATTTTAATTTTCATTTATTTCATGACTAGTAGAGTTGTATCTCTTAAATATATATTATTTTTCTGTGACTTGTTCTTGTCCTTTACCCATTTTTCTTTTATATTAGGAAGTCAATATTATTTTTAAAGGCCTATTTCCATATTAAGGACATTAGCTTTTGGGTATATACTATGCATATATATGTGTATATATTTATAACACAGATATCATACCTAATTCACCCTAAATTTTTTTGTGTGTGGTATTTTTGACATAATGGAATTTTAAATGGTTATGTAGTCATTGTATTGATTTTCTCCTTTGTGATTTTTGTCCATCTCTTTTAGTTTTGTAATCTTTTTTTGCTGATTTGGCTGATGCTTATGCTGAAATTTCTGTCCAGTATAAGCATCAGCCAAATATTCCCCTATATTTTTTGTGTGCTTTAAATAATTTAATTATTTACATTTCACATATCTATCTAGAATTTACTTTCACGTGAGGTTATTAACAAACTTGATTTCCTCCCCCCCTTTCTTCGCCAATTTTTCTAGCAACTTAGGTGGATAAATCTATGTTCCTCAGTGGTTTGTGATGTTTCCTTTGTAATATAAAAATAATTTAGGTTACCAGATTCTCTTTCAGGTCTTACTTTTGTGCTCTACTGATCTGCCTGCCAATTCTTTTTTTAGGTCACACGGTTTTAATTGTTTATTTGTAATACTTCATAGGACAAGTTACCCCTCACTCCACCCACACATCTCCTTTTACAAAATTTCCTTTGGTTGCTTTTTCGGGGGAGGGTGGGGCAACGAGTAGTAGGATTAGTGGTTTCTTAATCCCATTCTTCAATCAAGGCAATAAAATATGTTATTAGAACAGTACGGGTTTTCTTTTTCTTTTTCCTGAAACTTGAAAATAGATACTTAGTTTATTCATCCAACAGTTCTATCAGCTTCCCTGAAAATACATTTTAAAAGGTGAATAAAAAGTACAGTTGTTTCCAACCTCTGAATAGTTCCACATGTCTTAAAATAGTTTTTTTTTTCCTTTGCCAGCTTTAGCATTTGGGATTTTATTCTATGATGATATAGCTTTGTTAATAGAATGTGTTTTACTCATTAAAAAATCATTCCTCAGTAAGAGCTTGATGGAGTTATAAAATATCTTGTTCTTTTGCTGTTGCTGTTGTTGAGTTTTTATTCCATAATCGTAAACTTAACTCTGCAATCCAGCAAGACTTGGAATGGAATGAGGGAAACAGGGAACCCTAAGAACTGCATTGTGAATAAGAAGATCATAGGAAGTTATAAGCAGACAGGGTTGAGGGGTGTTCTCCTGAGCAACAGAAGGAATGGCCTGATGGTTAAAATAAAATGCAAGTCAGATTTACTGGTTGCCCATGCCGGGCAATGGTGATCTCCTATCTGGTCTTGCCATTTCTAGACCCAGAGTGTTCCATGGTTTCCATAGTATTCATGCACTCTTTTTAACTCTGCAAAAGATCATGGGCTTGCCATCTAACCTTACAGTATTGGCATTCTTGGGAACCATTTATACTGGGCCTAGCATTTGCCATGGACAAGGTGCTGGGACCTTATAATTGAGGATGAAATTGTCATCATCAAATTTTTCCCTCCAGTGGACTTGTTGCCAGTGCCATCACAGCATTTGAAGTCTCCATCCTGCCACATAAACCCCGCAATAACTTTTTATAAAACAGGAACATTTATAACCAAATCCCTTCTTCCCAGTGCTCAGAACATGAAAGCTATCTGCTGTCTTTGAGAGTTTGTCTGGAAACAGCTCTCAGAAGATGTGGCCAAAGAGCTCATTGGCAATGGTGATGTCAAAGAATGTGGTGGATTTGAGCATGGCTGCCTGGTGTGGTGTAGCCCCAGGAGGTAGCGATGGTGTCTGCAAATCTATCTTATCCTTGTTCTTTCTTTCTTTTTAGTTATAATTCCAGTATAGTTAATAAACGATGCTATATTAGTTTCAGTTATACAATATAGTGATTCAACAATTGTATACATTATCAGTGCTCATCCATGATAAGTGTATTCTTCATCCCCTTCACTAGTTCATCCATTCCCCCACTCATATCCCCTCTGGTAACCACTAGTTTGTCCTCTATAGTTAAGAGTCTGTTTTATGGCCTGAGTCTTTTTTTTCTTTGTTTGTTTTGTTTTTAAATCTACATATGAGTGAATTCATATGGTATTTGTCTTTCTCTGACTGACTTATTTCACATAGCATTATATTCTTTAGATCCAGCTATGTTGTTGCAAATGACAAGATTTCATTCTTTTTTTATGGCAGAGTAATATTTCATTGTGTTTCATTCACATATATCTGTTGATGGATACTTTTTTTTTTAATCCATATATCCGTTGATGGATACTTGGACTGCTTCCATAATTTGGCTATTGTAAATAATGCTGCAATAAACATGGAGGTGCATATATCTTTTTGAATTAATGTTTTTATATTCTTTGGGTAAATACTAGTGCTGGAATTACTGGACCATATGGTAATTCTATTTTTTTTTTTTACTTTATTTAAGCTTTATTTAAACATATGATGTAACCCCACCACCCTCACCCAACCCCTCTTCCCCCCACCCCCCTCAGTTTGTTTTATGACATTAAGAGTCTCTTTTGGTTTTTCTCCCTCCTGATCCCATCTTCTTTCATTTTTACTTTTCCTACCACCTTAACTCCCACCCCCGTTGCATCTCCACTTCCTCATATGAGGGAGATCATGTGGTAGTTGTCTTTCTCCAGTTGACTTATTTCGCTAAGCATAATACGCTCTAGTTCCATCCATGTCTTCGCAAATGGTAAGATTTCATTTCTTTTGATGGCTGCATAGTATTCCATCGTATATATATATCACATCTTCGTTATCCATTCATCTGCTGATGGACATCTAGGTTCTTTCCATAACTTGGCTATTGTGGACATTGCTGCTATAAACATTAGGGTACACGTGCCCCTTTGGATCACTACGTTTGTATCTTTAGGATAGATACCCAGTAGTGCAATTGCTGGGTCATAAGGTAGCTCTATTTTCAATTTTTTGAGGAACCTCCATGCTGTTTTCCAGAGTGGTTGCACCAGCTTGCATTCCCACCAACAGTGTAGGAGGGTTCCCCTTTCTCCACATCCTCGCCAGCATCTGTCATTTCCTGACTTGTTCATTTTAGCCATTCTGACTGGTGTGAGGTGGTATCTCATTGTGGTTTTGATTTGTATTTCCCTGATGCCCAGTGAT
>RCUC01042494.1:0-17529 GCA_003697995.1 Taxidea taxus jeffersonii
TTTAAGATTTTATTTATTTGACAGACAGAGATCACAAGCAGGCAGAGAGGCAGGCAGAGAGAGGGGGGTGGTAAGCAGGCCCCCTGCAGAGCAGAGAGCCCAATGTGGGGCTCGATCCCAGGACCCTAGGATCATGACCTGAGCCGAAGGCAGAGACTTTAACCCACTGAGCCACCCAGGCGCCCCAAGATAACAGTTTCTAATTTATTGCTGCTGTCCTACAAAGTACTAATGTACTTGTCCTGTTTTTTCTTGGAAATCTCGGAGTTACGCAGGGCATGGAGTAACAAGTGACAGTTAAGACAGAAAATGGAATGGTCTAAATAATTGGAGGTGTGAGTCAGTGATTTTGTACAAGTTTGTGACTTTTTGTCAATTACCCCGAAATCCCTTTTACTTCCATTACCCCCGCACGTGACAGCTGCCTTTTGGGCTGTGTATGAATTTTATCTCAGTGCCATTAAAGCGATGAAGGAGCATTTTCCTTATTTCATTTGTGGCAATTGTGCATCAGTTTTTGGTCAAGAATAAATAAGGGGGGGGCGCCTGGGTTTAGAAGTATGATCTTCATCTCTTATTTCTTTTCTTTTTTTAAAGATTTTATTTATTTATTTGACAGACAGAGATCACAAGTAGGCGGAGAGGCAGGCAGAGAGAGAGAGGAGGAAGCAGACTCCCCGCTGAGCAGAGAGCCCAATGTGGGGCTCCATCCCAGGATCCTGAGACTATGACCCGAGCCAAAGGCAGGGGCTTAACCCACTGAGCCACCCAGGCGCCCCTCTTCTTTCTTTTCATTGCAGGCAATTTTGAGGGGATCAAGCAATACTTCAAAAGATGTTGAACAATGCTCTTTACTGGTCAAACATTTTGTTTGCCTGTTCAGTCTCACACACAATGCTGGGAAGGCAAATTAAAAAGGCTCATTCTCAGAGAAAGAGTTCCAGTCCTCCTGCTAGTGCTCTGTTTCTGTTGAAGGGATTGATCATGATAAATCCAAGAATATTCAAACTGGAAATCCCCTGTCATCATTTTAACTCCCCCCCCCAACCCCCACAAGTTTGAAATACAGTCACCATCTCATTTGGGAACAAAATTCAAGAAGTCCAATGTAGAATCCAATTTAAACGTGTTTATAAATACTGATGACCTGTTAGGAAGAAAATGCAACTGAAGGAAGAAAATGCAATCAAACCCTAGGTTTCTCCGCAGGAAGAAAGAGGGCATGGGGTAGGAGCTTGATGCTTCAACCAACCCGCAGAATCCATGGGGGCAAACTAACAGCAAAAGACATCCATCTTCTGTGTCATTTCTACATTTCCAAGGAGATGTGGTAAATATCATATGACTGTCAGAGGTTGTTTTTTACATGAAACACAAAATCCTTATTTTGACACGTTATCGATAATACCTACAACCAGCAATAAGTGTACATTTGAGGTACCACATTTATTTCTGAAATTCCCCTCTATTTAACCTTACAATTCACAACTTGTAAGCAAACGCTTATTCAATGCTAGGTCTTCAAATATAAGAAGTACGGCATCAAAGATGATAAACAGAACTTCTAGAACCCAACTGAAACCCAACAAAGCATTCATGTTCAGGCACGGATGACAGTGAAAACCTGTGTTTTCTGAGTAATGGGATGCGATATTCATAGTAGATTTGGGGAAGGATTCTACTCTAGATTGTTTTATGTAAAATAAAGCCTCATTGATGTTGTGCGGAAAAAAAGACATTCAGCCCAAGTATTATTGGGCTGGGATCTTTGAGGCCATCAGGACAAGAACCCATTAAGCAATGTACAATCAGGGACCATTTTACCAGATCTTTTCTTTCAATGATCAAGCCTAAGAGTGGAAACAATTCCTAGTTGGGGAATAGGTAGTTTTTTCAAAACCAATGACATTTTGTTTCTCCTATACCGTTAAGTCATGGGGATACTGACCAAAAAATTAACACCGTCAACCTCCTAGGCTGTGATCAACCACTAGAATTAGAGTAGATAAGTTGCTCCTGGGAAGTAAGGTTTAAGTATGTAACAGCTCTACTCACTGTAGCTTCCTCAAGATCTGTCTTCTATTTTTTGAAGAGGCAGTCACTTAAAAGAATTGCTATGCATATAGGTTCAAAATGTTCTCTGCAGCAAAATATACATTATACTTTATGAAATGACTGGTTATTACCTATAGCAGATGATATGTAGAAGAAATCATTGGCCATAAACTCTCCCTTGGGATGATGTTAAAGGAGGGGGTTCTATTTCATAAAATTCACCTTTGGTTTGCCATCTTGGATCCATTGCTTTGCTACTCAAAACCGGTCCCTCTATTTTTAGTCCCAGAGCGGCACGGCAGCACCTAACCCACCCGTAATTCTTATATAATCCAACTTCAAAGTATCTCTTCATGGGAATATGGCAGGTATTAGTTTTGTACATAATTATAGATAATGAGCATCGCAAGCAACCTCAAACAGTAAATTGTTCTTCTAGGAGAAATTTCGCTCCATAGAGCTTGCCCTTGTTGTCAGGTACATGCATTATTTAGAAGCTATCTGTTGGACAGGGGCTCCTGTCAGCTCTGTCTCTTAGTCTGTGACAATGAATGCAATTCCAACTTGGTCAAACTGTCTAATTTATTTTACAAAATTATCTTCAAAAAAAACCCTTAAGGCCACAGGGACATGCAAACATACTCACACAACCATCATTTGAAAATGAGATATCTATGATAGCCGGAATGTTCTGAATGATGGGAAAGGGATAGCAATTTTGTGTGAGTTTTGGGTGAGAAGAAGCTAATCTTCGCAAAATAACAGCATTACGACAGCTGGTTTGAAAGCCTGTAGGGGAGCTGTGGTAGACAATTCTAGGTCCAATGGTGGTCTCACTTCAAGGATGTTAGCTCAATGACCACTCCAATTTTCTGTCTCAAAGCTTTCATTTCAGTTCTTTAAATGCACTTCATCTAATGGTGAGAAAAACTCTTGGCTTATGGGAAGGGTTCAGTGAATACCTACCCTATTTTTGCCTTTCAGAAGGTCAAGTTGGAGATAAGTTCTGCCCCAGGGGTCAGCAAACTTTTGCAGGGCTGACCCAAATATTTTTAGGTACTCTTAGACATTTTGGGCCACATGATCTCTATCACATATACTCAACTCTACCACCGGGGCATAAAAACAGCCCAAGTCCTAATGTACACAAATGCATATGGCAGCATGCCAATAAAACCTATTTACAAAAAGCCAATCAGGTTGAGCCCACCACATGTCACTAGCTGCCTTCTGTTCTATAGGACTCCTTGGAAATTCCCCATTGGTTTGGGCCTCAGATACCCACACTGCCAACCTACAGCACTCCTCTGGTTTTCGATTTCTTCTATCACTCTTACATTTTCCCCACTAACCTAACAGAAACAACTTCCTAGAATAACCTCCCAAATAAACTACTTACTTGCATGTCTGTCTCTCATGCAACAGGCACAGGCAACTACTCAGTGTCTCTTAACAGAAGTAATGGAGGAAGCACCCAAGCACAAATGCAGACAGCCATTGTACAGTGGCTGTGGTAAAAATGGCTGCTTCCTGGGAGGTGGCCATTAAGATCAAACAGCACCATAGGACCAAGGCTTATTCTAGAATGGGAGTAAACTGCATCACCTTTATATGCTGCATCCCATACTCATCATCTACTTAATGGCAAAGTATGACAGGGGAACAAGCCTGGTTCATGCAGGACTCCAGAACAGGACAAAGAACGCTGGCTCATACATCAGTGTTGACAAAATGGCCCTGGCAAGGACAGCAAACCGGATGCTTTTCAGGCAGTTTCCCAAAACCCTGCTAAGACCTAGTCTATCCACCTTCTCCCAGAATATAGTGAACATGAACCACAGGTGGGGATCCCTGCTAAAAACAAGGCAACCAGGAGATGGAAGCCTTTTAATGGCCTCTACAATCATTTTTTTTTTTTTTTTGGCTAATCAGATTCTTTCTTTCTATTTATTTATTTATTTGTCAGAGAGAGAGAGCACAGGCAGACAGAGTGGCAGGCAGAGGCAGAGAGAGAAGAGGCTCCCTGCCGAGCAAGGAGCCCGATGCTGGACTGGATCCCAGGACGCTGGGATCATGACCTGAGCTGAAGGCAGCGGCTTAACCAACTGAGCCACACAGGTGTCCGGGTTAATCAGATTCTTAGAATGTACTTTTTTGCTGCTTTTCATGGATGGAGTGGTCTTTCGGTTTCAGCCCTATCCACCATCTCTTAGATTACAATAGCGATAAAATAATCGAGCACTCTTCCTTCAGTAATGGTTAAATATGACCTTAATAGTAACTTGATTTACTAATAGATGTAGACTTAAATTAACCATGTCCCTCACTGAAACCTAGATGTGACAGCAGACCAACTAAATGCCACTTTAGGAGAGTGCTTTTGTCTACTTAGGTTTATTGAATAATGGAAATATGTAAAGTGGGCAAATATTTGACCATTTTCCATAAGGGCTTAAAGGATATGTGACTGTATGAAGTCGGTAATGATAAGTGACTAATCTCACAGTCAAATACAAGGATCTCAACCACAGCGGAGCCCACAAATTCCCAATGGGTTCAGTGCTTAAGGTTCCACCTCAAATAATTTTAAAGATACATGGTATCCATTGTGTTCTCCCTTCCTCTATGAAACAATCACCCGTTTCAATGTTTGATGGCCGATGGGCCTATATTGTTTCATATTTCCTTCTAATTCCTCTCCATTTCTTGCCTGCATGCTTTTCATTTACTCACAAAATAAGAAAATACAGTTGACCCTTGAACACCGTTGGTCCATTTGTATGGGGATTTTTTTGCAATAAATACAGCATAATGCTATAAATGTACTTTCTTTTTCTTATGGTTCTTTTTTTTTTGTCAGAGAGAGTGAGCACAGACAGACAGAGAAGCAGGCAGAGGCAGAGAGAGAAGCAGGCTCCCTGCCGAGCAAGGAGCCCGATGCGGGACTCGATCCCAGGACGCTGGGATCGTGACCTGAGCCGAAGGCAGCCGCTTAACCAACTGAGCCACCCAGGCGTCCCTCTTATGGTTCTCTTAAAAACATTTTCTTTTTTCAAGCCTACTTTATTGTAAGAACACAATATATACTACCTTGAACATACAAAATATGTGTTAATGGACTGTTTATGTTATTAATAAAGTTTCCAGTGAACGAGAGGCTATAGGGCCATACATTTCCAGAGTCAGCACTTGAAATTTGAATTGCTTAAGAGTGAAATATAGATATTATCTACCAAACTACAGAAGGTGATTCGGAACACCATATTCAATGTCTTTTCCTAGGGCCAGATGTATCTGCTCACCCCACTGAAGCCAGGCGTAGACAACTGACTGTCTTTGGCCAATAAAATATGAGTACATGTGATTAAACACTTCTTACTAAAAATCCATAAGAACAATCAGGTTGATCTACCTTCCATTCCATTTCAGCTGGTTCCAAAATAATGGTATCATGGCAGACAGCAAGCAACAAGCCAGTAACAATTACTCTAATATATGGTGTGAGTTGGGAATAAGGGCGATGTTTAAGGACATGACTATCCGATTCAGAGAGCCCAGGTTGGTCATGCCCTGTTGCTTGTAAGTTGAGCTAATGTACACAAATAATTTAACCTGAGACATACAAATATAGCTTTTTAAAAAAAAAGATTTATTTATTTATTTGATACAGAGAGACACCAAGAGAACATGAGTGGCAGGGGCAGAGGGAGAGGGAGAGAATCTCAAGCAAACTCCACTCTGACCGTGGAGTCCAATGCAGGGCTCCACCTCAAGACCCTGAAATCATGACCTGAACTGAAACCAAGAGTCAGACAACGAACCAACTGCACCACCCAGACACCTCTAAAAATATGGTTCTTAACTTGCTTGGCTGGTGTGAAGGATAATGAGAGTGTATTACCTATTGTACAGAAGGAGACAAGACAGTTTGAACAAAGTAAGTGCTCCACCCAATCTGTGGACAATTCAAAGCTATTTAAGGGAACCCAACATAACACTGAGGGACTTTTGAAGGCCAAGAGATTTTGCAACTTATTTTCTCTAATGACCTTGAAGTAATTGTTCCTCAAATAATAAGACAATGTGTGTCGTGTCTTAAGAGCCAGTATCAACTCTATGAAATTAGTAAGTTACTAATACTTCATTGAAAAGATAAGGAAGTTGTGACTTCTTGAAGTTTACTCCAATGGGTAGAGCTAACACAAAAACCTGACTTAATACCAAATCATACGCTTTCTTAAAACTCATTTAACCCTGTTGTATCTGAAAAAAAAAGGATTCCCCATTATAGTGGATAGATCAACTAAGAGAAATGGATTGATATTTATCCTTAATAAGCTGCAACAAAGCTCGAAATCTATGTTGCCTTACAACCCACCACCAATACATCTAAAAAATCTCTGCTCACATGAGGTTGCATCTCCCTTTTTGTTATAAAACTGTGTTGGCAGAACTGGTTTTGATCATCAAAAAGGTCATTTTCCTTTACAAAATCTCCCTCCAGCCATTCTTTGACATTTAATATTCTCTGCAGTCCGTGATCATGTGATGGTTCTTAATTGCATTGCAGAATTGTACAGTATCGTGGAGTGCTTCCAGAAATCTCATTGTGTTCAATGCACACATGACTTTTAGAAGTGATTATAGAGCAAGAAAGGTCGTCTTAGCTTAGAAAATAGGAATTTGTCATGCAAAAATCACCTACCCACATTCTAGAAGAAATATATTATCAACCCAAATCTCTAAAGCCTCACTGAATTCAGGAAAATAAAAAATTCAGCACTTGAGGTTATATCACTGAAGTTTTATAAAAAAGAGAAGCTTATTCATAGATTCACTTCTGGAAACACAACTTCTTTAGAATGTCAGTATTCAAACAAACATATGCATCTGAAGGAAACTGTTTAGCTAACTAACCAGTAACGTACATTCCGAATATTCTCAAAAGTCATAATAAAGATACTTTTCAGGGGCAACTGTGTGGTTCTATTGGCTAAGCACATGACTTCTGACACCAGTCATGATCATGGGGACCTGGAATCTAGCCGCTGGACAGGCTCCTCCATCAGTAGGGAGTCTGCTTCTCCCTTTCATCTTCCTCCTCCTGCCTCTCCCCCCACCTTGCTCACTCTCTCTGAAATGAATAAAATCTTTCAAAAAAAAAAAAAAAAGAGAGATTACTTTTCATCTGCTTAAAAAAAAAATTCCTGAACAAAAAGGAAATCTATTCATGACAAAAGAATTACTTTACCATATGTCTTTCATTGCTATTATCAAAACATAAGAAACATAAATAACAAGACTTTATGATAATACAGAGGAATAAAATTTGAAAAGATATCGACTGGCTCAGTATATTGATAGGCTAGCTAGAGGAGCTGGGAAACATTAAAGTATAGGACAGAGATTTACTACGGTACACTAAAATCAAGATATATTTTTACATTATTCTGTAACATACACATGGTTAAACTGTGGTTCTAAATCACTGAAAAAAATAATGATAGGACTTGGTGATGACCTTTTGTAGGTGGCAAACCCAAACTTCCTATAACCTACCCAAGGTAATGGACATTGATGTCATTCAGAACGGATTCGAAAGGATGCTACTCTAGCCAAGGAACCCATGGTCCTGAGGTTACAGTTTTACTCCCACTGACAACATAAAGCAACACTACCTCAGAATTAAGAGGGAAGATTTTCATTCCTTTCAGAAGAAATCAATAAAGGAACCAAGTAAATTGTTACCTTCAAAAGGAAATAAAGTCAAGGACAAACACAAAATGGGACCTAAACATAAAGGGAACCCAGGCACCCTATTATGAACATAGACTTTCTGGGGGAGCCCGGTTGGATTAATGGGCAGGGGATGCAAATCTTGATCTCAGGGTGGAGAGTTGCACACCATGTTGGGTACAGAGATTACGTAAAAAAAAAAAAAAAACTAATTAAAACAAACTTCCATAGCTACTTTGTTTTACAAGTGTGTCTTCTTCTTCTTTTTTAAAGATTTATTTATTTATTTGAGAGAGTGAGAGAGCGACCATGAGCAGGGGGAGAGGTGGAAGGAGAAAGAAAAGGAGAAGCAGGCTCGTCATTGAACAGGGAGCCCGATGTGGGGCTTGATCCCAGGATCAAGATGCCCAGATGAAGGCAGACACTTAACTGACTGAGCCACCCAGGTGCCCCACCAGTGTATCTTATTTTCCAGCTGGAGAACTTCTTACAGTTTGAATGAATATCAAGGCCTGACTCTCTCCTATATTTTCTTAATTTGTTCCACACACTGTAGGGATTTTGTAAATGCACAGGAGATAAAAGAGGATCTTACAAGGGGCAACAAAACAGAACATGACCATTTACGAGTTCCACGCTCCTTGAATCTTAAGAAACAATGAAAAATATATATTTGATTCTATTTAAGTAAGGAGAACCACCTGACACAATTACACTTTTTGAACACAACTGTACCTTCTGTAGTCCAAATCAAAAGTAGCAATAATTATGTCCACGCTGGGCTGGAAGCCTGACCTTGCCATTCGGAGCACCAGGACAGCAGCCAGCAGGCATTCATCAGGTCGGACCAGACGGTGGGAGCAACTAGTACGGTGGTTTGGAGGTAGTAATTCAGGGAACTACAGGAAGCCCTCACAGCAGTACATCTTAAGAACTAGCAATTTTAGCCTCATCAGTGGTAATTTACAAGTGATTTAATGGACCTGAATCATGGGCCTATTTCAACATTTATGAGTGGACATAAAAAGTTATGACAATTTGACATTACAAAATGAATATTAATATTAAAAATAGGCTTGGCTCTTAACCGATATTCCATGTCTGAGATATTTTGCTATTTCAAGGGTTTTTTTATAGATATACACATATAAATATTCATTATATATATTTATATTGTATATTTTATATACATTATATGTGTGTGTGTATGTATGTATAGATCTTAAAACACAGGTACCAGAGGACACAGATGGCAGTGGCTGTCACAGAACAGAAAAAGAGAAGAAGCAGGGCACGGACAATGAAGACAACCACCATGATGAGAAAGTGGCATTTTCCTGATGACAGCTGTTTTTGGTGGGATATGGCAGTTTTATATTCGCTGCTCCTTGCTCTCCTCGTCTAGTTGTTTGAAAAAAACAACAACAACAAGATAGGGCCATGAATATGCTGTAAATATTATAGAGATATTCTATACATGATAATGAAATGCACAACAAAGTGGGTGTACATGAAACTCCATCTGTACGTCACATTTTGATTATAAGTTGTAATAAATTGCTTTTGAAAAACAGTTGAAATTACCACTCATTCACGAGTAACAATTTAAATGAGAGAATTTGCACAAATAAGCTGCTTGTATTTGCTCGTACAGATACAGAGATTTCCTTGTCTGGGCCATGTGGTCAGATACAGCAGCACTTACTGATCTTAGTTTTGCAATTTAGGGGCTGATTTTCACTGACAATTATTGTTGTAAATGAGGCAAAAGGCTGTGGTGGACGAGAGCATATCCAGCTGAGAAAATTATATGCCATTAGTTCTGATCGCATTCCTACAGAGTCTCTTGCTATAACTGTGCAAAGAAGGTAGGAGGCCAGGAGGAAAAGAAGAGAAGAAGGAATGGAGCAGTGATAAATATTCCTGAAGAGGAGAAACATTCCAGAAAAAATAAGCAAGTTAACTTGTGAATCAGGACACTGAGAATAATATGGAGAATTTATTCAGTATGTTAAAGACTTGTTGCTCACATAAGAGTGAAAAAGAGAAAAGTAAAGAGAATTCACACTCAGGCACACATGCAGAGACACATCACTGAAGCTACCAACAGTGGGAAGCTATAAGGGATATGTCGTGTAAAAACAGTATTTTACAACAAAAACTAAAAATTGAAGGGAAAACAGTCTTAAACATTAGATACAAAGACATTACATATTTAAGTAGACTTTTCCCTTGGTTTCATCCCATGACTCTAATTGTATATACATAGAAATAGGTATTAGCCAAAATTAGTGACACTGGTGCCATTTTAGTCCCTGTCCTTTAAGGACACGTTCTCTGTGAAATTCCTCTCTCCTCCCTTCTCAATGAAACAGGTGGGGAAATTATCTCATGTAAAGAGAAAATTACTGCACCAAAGCAGGGTCTTGGCCCATTTTACAAACACAATCTGAAAAAAGGCAAAGTGCTGTCACTTAATTCTTTTATGAGGAATGGAACACAATGAAGAAAAGTCAGCATCAAGGTAGACTAACAGTTCTGATACCCAATTACACTGTGGGCTGGAACAGAGGGCCGCTCCAACAAGCAATTTTCCCACACCAGCTGGATATCCTAGACCTCAACCCAGTTCTGTCACCATCTACCAGGAGACAGCATCCGATTCCAAAGCTTGAGGGCGGAGTCCCACAAGACTGCCCACTCCTTGCCCATTTCAGATGCCACAGGCAAGCCCAAGTTGTCATCTGTGCCTCCCACCAGCTGTAGCTCTGAGGTTCCAAAAACCACCTGCTTGGATCTGATTAATTTGCTGGAGCAAGACACAGAACTCAGAGAAACATTTTACTTACTTGATTACCAATTAATTGTAACAGGATATGACTCAGGAACCGCCGCACTGAAGAGATACAGGGAAAGACCTCCGGAAAGTACTGTGGGCATCCGCACCCTCTCCAGACCATGCCTATCCCTGGGCACCCACTTATTCACTGGCACGGGGGCTTTCCAAGCGCCGCCTCTGCTTTTGGGAGCTGGGGGAGGCTCCATTACATAGACATGACAGATGAAATAATTGGCCATCGAACTCAACCTCCAGCCTTCTGCCCTCATTGGAGGTCAGGAAGATGGCCCTGCAAGCGCAACCCTTCCTAGAGGGGGGTGTGGGATGGGTGAAAGATCTGATGGGGATGAAGGAGTGCACCTGTCCTACTGAGCATCCGGTGATGGCTGGAAGTGGCTGAGTCACTATATTGTACGCCTGAAGCTACTCTTACACCGCCTGTCAAGTAAATGCAATTTACATAAAAACTTAAAATTTTTTTAAAAAGCACAACCCTCTAATTCCATGGTTGGGCCACTTGACAACTAGCACTCATCTTCAGGTACTTTCTAAAACTGACATCATTAACATAAAGAGAACGTTTCATGTCTCCTACAAAGAGTTTTACAAGCTTTATGACAGAATGGGGGATGAAGACCAAGTATTATATATATACATATTTTAGAAATTTTTTTTATTTATTTGAGCGAGAGAGAGAACATGAGCAGCGGGGAGGGGGAGAGGGAGAAGCAGACTCCCTTGCTGAGCAGGGATCCGATGTGGAACTCAATCCCAGGAGCCCTGGGGTCATGACTCTAGCCAAAGGAAGACGCTTAACCAACTGAGCCACCTACGTGCCCCCAAATACATATTTCTATCTATAAATCATAATATCACAATAGGTTTTACTAAAAAAAGAAATTTGAGGAAAGGCTTGAAGGATGAAAAGGAATGAAGCAAGCAGGTCCCGAGGAAACATTTCAGTCCCAGTGGAGCACGCAGGGTGCATATCCTAAGGCAGACACCTGCTTAGTAGGTGCAAGGTTACTTTGTCTGAAATAGAATGAGCAGGAGGGGATGTAACACACCATTTCGTGGAGGGACATCTCCATTTGTCATTTTAAGGACTTTGACTTTTGCACTGAGGTGAACAGCCATCCGCTTAATGTGCTTTCTTCATTTATATAGATCCTTAACTTAGATAAATTTTACAGCATCGAGTCCAAAACAAAGGTAGATGTTTTCATTGCCTTTGTGGGAATTACTAAGGACAATAAAATCCCCCTCAAACATTTTAACTCCATTGAACGGAGTGTTGTTTATGCAGGGGAAAGTATGGCAGATCCTACTTCTGAATAGGAATGTTCCCTTCTCACATAGTAAAAGAATCCCTCTTGAATTCATTTGTAACCTGTGCACCAAGAAAACCACATGCCCAGCTCCAGAACTTGTTGAGGCCATGTGGTTACGTCCTGGCCAATGGGATTGCCGGGGAAGTATTGAGTGGGATTTCCCAGAAACATAGGGCAAGCTAGGAGGTGCATCCCATCTGCACTTCCTTATTCCTCTCTCCATCTGTCTTTTCCTTGCTGGAGAGCAGAGGTCATGGTGCTCAGATCACAGGACCTCTGAGCACATCAAGTAAACTTGAGATTTATTAGAACATCAGATAAACATAAGGTTAAGATCAAATCACCGCCGGGGCAGAATGAAAGGTAGAAGCACGCAGGACCCCATGGGGACTCTGTTGTCCACCCAAACCTCGTGCTACCATACGTGAACAGGTGAGGCAGACTCCTACCTTCTTAAACGCCTGTTTGATAACTATTGATCTCCTATTACATGCAATGGACCCAAATTCAAACAGCTTCCATATTTTAGTCTCCTGTCTTTGGCTCCAATTTTTCATTTTTTTAAGCCAATCCTTTGGATTTTAAATAATACATCCGTCTCTCCCCCAAAATAACTACCACGAATTTAGAAAATCTATTCACAGGGGAAAAGAGTGCCAGATCAAATAAACAGCACTGCCTATAATTAAGGACATGGAGTAGTGAACCATTGAAGACAACTCCAAGAAAAGACCAGACACTAATTGGGAGAACTACACAGAGACTCACTGAGTGGTCAGTACACCGGATGCCTGTAAGAAGGCCATGAACATCGTTCAAATTAATGCACCAGGCAGAATCAGCCACACTCATTGGAACAACACACCACACATGTCACCAAGTATAGGAAAAATTACTCAATGTAAAATTCTCCCCAAATTCCCTCCTCTTAAAATATATGTCAAAGGGTTCAAATTTTAGAACTGTATGGAATACTAATAAGTATTTCATGCTCCTCTGACAAGCCTAAACTCTGATGTAATAAAAATGATAAACATATCGTCACTTCAAGCATGACACACAGCAGGTGCTTATTAATAAATGTTCATTGAGATTTCTCCATTATAGCCCCAGTTTATGCCATCGGTGCCACTTTTATTTCATTAGTCAAACTTGACCAAATATAATCTTCTAATATTTTCACAGGACTGTGAGAATCACAGGAAATAATAGGTATGGAAGCCATATAAATAAACAAATAGCATTGTTATTGGTACTCGTACGATTTATGCCAGCATTGTATTTTCATTAGATTACAAAATATATTTATGGTTCATTCCACAGGTCTAGCCATTCTTATAACACAATTTCAATTACTAAGAAATGACAGTATTATCTTTTATGTTGAGATGGATGACTATTGCGAATACGTATAATATGCAAATACAGAGCAGTTAAAATGGTTACTCTCTCTTAACTGAGGACAGGGAGGATTACACAGTTCAAGCAGCTGGTACAAAGCTACTCAGTTGGGAAAGGAGTAGGAAAGTTTTAGATGGGAGTCTTGTGGATGCAAAATCCAGTGTACTCTTTTATAATCCCATAGTTCTGCAAAATGATTCCCAGAGAGCACGAGGATGACCACCATCCATTTGGCTAAAAGAGGTATGGTTAAAATCACTCCGCTAAGAAATTCAATAGCAGAGCCCACCAATGGATCCTTGCATATATGAATAACTCAGGCAAGTGCAAAATGGTCAGATAATCAGTTCCTTTAAGTGTCGCACACACACTGCCTGGCCATCAGAGAGACAAGATTTCTGGACGGAGGAGGGATGTTCAGAGTCGTATGCATGGACCAGAGCAGAGTGTAACTCTAAACCCGGTCGACATGGAGAGATGGGTGGGGTATCTATTGGACCAGTAGCAGTGCTATTCTGGAAAATACTGTTTTTGAGATCAGGTCTATCTTCCACCACTCATGTCATCAGGAGATGTTTACTCTTCAACATATCACTTAACTTCAAAAGGTATCTACAAACGTTGACTATACAAAATAAAAATTCTATCATTTCAGCGTGAGCAATCTCTGATCCCTGTATTTCCATGAACAAAGCAATAATTCTTATCAACCTTTCTTACATTAAAAAGAAAAAAAAGCAAACTCTTGTGAACTATACTGAAATTACCTGAGTGGTACGGTTGGTTTAGCAGCCAACACTTGGTTTGGACTGAGCTCAGGACTTCAGGGTCATGTGGTTGAGCCCCACAATGGGCTCTGTGCTCAGTGTGGAGCCTGCTTGAGATTCTCTGTCCCTCTCCCTAAGCCCCCCACCCACCCCCCTGCTCTGGCCCTCTATCTTGCTCAAATAAACGAATAACTCTTTTTTTAAAAAAGAAGACTTAATAGAAAAAATAAGCAAACCCATTTATCTGAATAATTTAATATTTCTCAGGCATCTATCAGAAATATTATTTACTTTCCATCCCACGATATCTTAATGATTGGCGCAAATAATAAAATTCACAAAGAATAAAACCAAACTGATTGGCTGAATTTGCTGAGACTACAAAACACATTTTATCAATGTTTATTTAAACTAATGGTTCCATTTTATTTATTGAAGTGTTTCTGAGCCAAGAATTAGGTAGGTTTTTTTCTTCATTACTTCTTATAAATGCTCTCATCTTCTTATTGACCAACAACATGAATTCTAAAGAACAAACTTCTATTATTCTCGGCTCAAAATACAGTTGCCGTTAAAACAGAGAACAAAGTTCTCACAAATGCATAGATCATTTCACTTATCGGGAGTAGCAACACTCAATTAATAAATTTGAAGAGAAGCTTGTTTAATTTGGAAGCAAGACACTTTCACTTTGATTAACCGAGTACACAAATACTCCATCATTCCCTAGATGTGCACAGTCAGTGGATTCTAAAGACATTCCTGCAATATTTGTTTGATGCAATTAATTACCATCCTGTAAATATCTCCTTTGTACAACAAGGACAGTTATCACCATTGTTACCTAAATCTGAGTTACACTTCCGAGAAGAAGTGAAAGTAGGAATCTCATGGGGAGGACAGATCTACATTGCAAAAGCAAACATTTAAAGGCAATAGTATATTTAGTTTGATGAAATAAAATAGAAAATAAACACAAGAAGAAAGGTGAGAATCTAGTAAACACCACAGGGAAGATGACTATTTTTTAAGGATGTTGATCGGATAATAGCTGCAAATAGGCCTTAGCCTTACACGTCAGCAAGTGGCTTTGTTCCTTCGGACGAGGTACCACCAGGAACTGATGCAGACTGCAATTTCCATCTTTATTCTACATATAACTAAACAGAGTAAATCCCTGGATCTATGATGCAGGTAAGCAGGAAAACTATCAGTTATCCTCCCACGAGCCAGAGACGTAGGAGAAGAATAGCAAGCATTACCCGCCTCACTCTCTAGATGATCGAGAAACCCTGATGTTCTGATTCTATGGAGACGTGATCTCCTCCTAGAGCATGGAGGGATTTGACCTTCTTTCTTTCTTAGACATCACATTAAATCTTGTTGTCAAACACAGTTCACCACAGAAGGTATAGGAAATAAGATTCTGGGGGAAAGAAAAAAAAAGTATTAGCACTTTGCCCTTTACCAAAGTCTCTTGGTGACTCAGAAGAGTTACAGGAGGAGACAGCCTTGTACTTGGCATGCCAAGTGTGAACTCCCCCTACTTGCACACGACTGATTTTGAAAGTGGTTTTGGGCTCTCCTTATTAGACAAGTGGTCTTCAATAAGGGTGTCATTGCCCTCCGGGGACAGATAGCCAGACTTATAAAGATTTGTTTAAAGATTTATTTCTTAATTTTAGAGAGAAAAGAGAGAGGCGAGTACCTCCCACTCGCCTCTCTCTGGGGAAGAGCAGAGGGAGAGGGAGGGAAAAACTCAAGCAGACTCCCTGCTGGGCATCAAGCACACATCAGGGCTGGAGCTCACAGCCCTGAGATCAGAATCGGAGCTAAAATCAAGAGTCAGACGCTTAACTGAATGAGCCACCAGAAGCCCCTGCTTATAAATTTATATTTTTGATTGTCACACGTTGGGTGAAGAAGGCAGTGCTAAAGACATCTAAATTCAAGGCCAGGGAATCTGCAAAACATTCTACATTGCAAAGAGCAGCTTCCAGAACAAAGAATTCTCTCTCTCCTTTGCTCATCCCTGCTGCTCCCATCCTGGCTTTCCTTCTATCCCTAAATTAGGAGTGGATTGTTAAATTTAGGAATTTGAAACAACAGGGGCCTAGCTCAAAGACACCATCAGATTTCGCCTTTGTTTTGGTAATGTCCTATTCCCTAGGGGACCAGGCTTTCCTGTTGGCAATGAAAATGCCCAAAGCAAGTTTGGCAAGAAAACCCCTGCAGGGGCGCACAGCCCCATACTCCTCATCACATCAACATTTCAGCCCACCAGTTCTTCCCAAATGCCCTTGAAAAGAACAGAAGCATACCACAGGGAAGAACTTGAACATCTCCTTACTACCTACAGTTGTGAACTTCCGAAGCGTCAACGAAGGGCTTTGGGAACCAGAATCTACTCTTTCCAATCAGTTTCAGCACCGCTGATTCTCTTCTTCACATCTGAATAACATTCATCGTCTATGCCACGTACATGGAGCACCTCAGGTCACCTAAAAACGTGCGCTGTCCACAGTGCTTTTCATATTGCAATATTCTCAACATTGCCATGTAGTTGCTGGTTAGTGGAATGCTGAATCATTATAGTAGGTGGTGGATAACATTAAAAAAAGAGCAAATTGCGCAGTCCATCACACATACAAACCAAAGTATCTGTCTTCTGCACTTCTGGTTGTTTTGTAAACATGCCCGGAAATTTATGTCCTCAAATGTATTGCAAACTGCATTTCCAATAAGGAGACTTGTTTTTTGGTTTTCTGGTTTTTTGTTTTTTTTTTAAGATTTTGTATTTACTTATTTGAGTGTGAGAGTGCATGAGTGCATGGAGGGGCAGAGGGAGAGGGAGAAGCAGACTCCCTGTTGAGCAGGGAGCGGAAGGCAGATGTTTAACCAACTGATCCACCCAGGGGCCCCTCCAACAAGGAGACCAAGAGATCCTCAAGCCACTGATCTACACCAACCATCCTCCCAGATCCCTTCTGAGTTCCAGAGACTGACATTTCTTTCTCTCTCTCCCCTCCCCCATTACCTCACTCAACCTTGGGGACAGAGACCTAGTCACATTATCAGCAACAAGCCCATTCCATTAAAGAACCCTCATAATAAACCATCTCTCATCTTCCTGTTCCAAACGAGATGCCATTAAATGTAAGAACACATGAGATCAGTACAAACTTGCCTTCTTTGCTACAACCGGAAAATCCTTTCAGCAAAGTGCTACATACACAAGTAGAAAAAAAAGCAGGAAATGCTATGCCATCAATCAACTCTCCATAATACAAAACAAAATGACAACAGCACTCACTCACCAGGAGCTCACTACTATACCTCGCTGGACCAAGCAAGTGAACACAGCAGAACTCAACTCCAATTTCTTTCTTTTTTTTTTTTT
>RCUC01042502.1:0-14268 GCA_003697995.1 Taxidea taxus jeffersonii
TTTTTTTTTTTTAAAGATTTTATTTATTTATTTTATCAGACAGAGAGAGCGCACAGGAGCGAGCACAGGCAGACAGAACGGCAGGCAGAGGCAGAGGGAGAAGCAGGCTCACTGCTGAGCAAGGAGCCCGATGTGGGACTCGATCCCAGGACGCTGGGATCATGACCTGAGCCGAAGACAGCCACTTAACTAACTGAGCCACCCAGGCGTCCCGAGGTGTGCTCCTCTTACCTGCAGACGCTTGGATTGTATGATTTCAATACGAATTTATTGAGTTCCTTTGTGCTGGGGAGGGGGGCAATGGCCAAATTGGATGGGGGACGGAGTGCCTCCCAAAGGCTAGTTTTCCCCTCCCCGCTTGCGCGCTCTCTCTCTCTCTCATCAAATAAACAAACAAAACAAAACAAAAACCAAAAACACAGGTTCTGGAATCAGCTTACCCAAGTTTGAACACTGTCACCAGTTACCGGTTTAAGTGCTTCCTTGGTTTTG
Source organism: Taxidea taxus jeffersonii (assembly GCA_003697995.1). Lineage (NCBI taxonomy): Eukaryota > Metazoa > Chordata > Mammalia > Carnivora > Mustelidae > Taxidea > Taxidea taxus. The sequence goes on from RCUC01042502.1 coordinate 493, forward strand.
TCATTTAGAAAAGAGGATACAGGGCGCCTGGGTGGCTCAGTGGGTTAAGCCGCTGCCTTCGGCTCAGGTTATGATCTCAGGGTCCTGGGATCGAGTCCCGCATCAGGCTCCCTGCTGAGCATAGAACCTGCTTCCCTCTCTCTCTCTCTGCCTGCCTCTCTGCCTACTTGTGATCTCTCTCTGTCAAATAAATAAAATCTTTAAAAAAGAAAAGAAAAGAGGATACAGTCCTTGCTTCATAGGGGTGCTGAGTTTTTTGTTTTTTGTTTTTGTTTTTTATTTATTTATTTATTTATTTATTTATTTATTTTAAAGATTTTGTTTATTTATTTGACAGACAGAGATCACAAGTAGGCAGAGAGAGAGGAGGAAGCAGGCCCCATGCAGCGCAAAGAGCCCGATGCGGGGCTCGATCCCAGGACCCTGGGATCATGATCTGAGCCGAAGGCAGAGGCTTTAACCCACTGAGCCACCCAGGCGCCCCGAGTTTTTTGTTTTTTTGTTTTGTTTTTTTAAAGATTTTATTTATTTGACAGACAGAGATCACAAGTAGGCAGAGAGGCAGGCAGAGAGAGAGGAGGAAGCAGGCTCCCCACTGAGCAGAGATCCCGATGCGGGGCTCGATCCCAGGATGCTGAGATCATGACCCAAGCTGAAGGCAGAGGCTTTAACCCACTGAGCCACCCAGGCGCCCCAGTTTTTTGTTTTTTTAAAGACTTTCTTTATTTGAGAGAGAAAGAGAGAGAGACAGAGCACAAGCAGGGGGAAGGAGGCAGAGGGAGGAGGAGAAGCAGACTCCCCACTGAGCAGGGAGCCTGACATGGGGCTTGATCCCAGGACCCTGAGATCATAACCTGAGCTGAAGGCAGATGCTTAACCGACTGAGCCACCCAGGCGCCCCCCTGACACTCTAGCTTTGCTTTATCTAGGATTTCCTATAAATGGAATCATACACTGTGGAGTGTCTGACTTCTTTGAGATTCATCTGTGTTCTGTATATTAATATGCTTCATTCCTCGAAACCCGCTTTTTATCCAGTTATAATTTATATATCATAAAATTCAACATTTTAAAATGTACAATTCACTCATTTTTAGTATATTTGCAAGGTTGTGCCACCATCATGTTATCTAATTCCAGAACATTCTCATCACCCCAAAAAGAAACCCCGTACCCATTAGCAGTCACTGCCTGTTACCCCCACTCCCTCTAGCTCCTTCTAACTACTAATCTGCTTTTTGTCTCTAAGGACTTGCCTATTCTGGGCATTGCCTACACATGGAATAATGTATTATGTGGCCTTTTCCACCTGGCTTGGCCTTACTAAGCATGTTCTCAAGATTCATCCAGACTGGGGCTCCATGCCATGACCCACGAGATCCCCACCCGAGCAGAAACCAGGAGCCCCGCCCCTCCACTTTTTGACTATTATGAATAATGTTGCTATAACATTTCTGTACAAGTTTTTGTGTGAACATATAAGTTCTCTGAAGTATATACTCAGGAGAATTGCTAGATCACACGGTAACTTTATGTTTAACTTTTTTTTTTTTTTTAATATGTTTAACTTTTGGAGGAACTGCCACAGTGTTTTCTGTGGGGTCTGTACCCTTTTATATTATCATCAACACTGTTTGGGAACTTCAGTTTCTCTTCTCACCTCTTATTATTTGTCTTTTTTATTATACCCATCTTGGTGGGTGTGAAGTGATGGCTTGTGGTTTTTATTTGCATTGTCCTAATGGCTGTGTGCTCATGGGCCATTTGTACATCTTCTTTGGAGAAATGTTTCTTTAAGTCCTTCGCCCATTTTAAAATTGGGAGGTTAGGCCACCTGGGTGGCTCAGTCGGTTTAAGGGTCTGCCTTTGGCTCTGGTTGATCTCTGGGTCCTGGGATTGAGCCCCGTGTTAGGGTCCCTGCTCAGCGGGAAGCCTGCTTCTCCCTCTCCCTCTGGCCCACCCTCCCCCCGCCGCTTGCGTATGCTTTCTCTCTGTCAAATAAATAAATAACATCTTAAAAAAAAAACAAAATGGGATGTTAGTCTTCTTGTTGTTGAGTTGTTAAAGTTCTTCATATATTCTGGTGGTAGATATTTTTAAAATATTTTATTTATTTATTTGTCAGAGAGAGAGAGACAGAGAGCATAAGCAGGCAGATTTATTTTATCTATTTATTTGACAGACAGAGATCATGTAGGCAGAGCAGAGGCAGAGAGAGAGGAAGGGAAGCAGGCTCCCTGCCAAGCAGAGAGCCCAACGTGGGGCTCAATCCCAGGACCCCAGGATCATGACCTGAGCCGAAGGCAGAGTCTCAACCCACTGAGCCACCCAGGCACCCCTCTTTTTTTTTTTAAGATCTTATTTATTGGGGCGCCTGGGTGGCTCAGTGGGTTAAAGTCTCTGCCTTCAGCTCAGGTCATGATCTCGGGGTCCTGGGATTTTTTAAAAAAATCTTTTTTTTAAAAAAAGATTTTATTGGGACGCCTGGGTGGCTCAGTTGGTTAAGCAGCTGCCTTCGGCTCAGGTCATGATCCCAGCGTCCTGGGATCGAGTCCCACATCGGGCTCCTTGCTCTGCAGGGAGCCTGCTTCTCCCTCTGCCTCTGCCTGCCTCTCTGTCTGCCTGTGCTCGCTCTCTCTCTGACAAATAAATTAAAAAAAAAAAGATTTTATTTATTTATTTGACAGACAGAGATCACAAGTAAGCAGAGAGGCAGGCAAAGAGAGGTGGGGGAAGCAGACTCCCCGCTGAGCAGAGAGCCAGATGCGGGGCTCGATCCCAGGACCCCGGGATCATGACCTGAGCTGAAGGCAGAGGCTTTATTAACCCACTGAGCCACCCAGGCGCCCCACACTGTAAATTTTTATAATTATATATTTTTATATGTGGTATCTTCATTTTCATTCGTCTCAAAGGATTTTTTTTCTTTTTTTCAAAGTATTTTCTGATTTCCCTCGTGATTTCTTTTTTGACTCATTGATAATTTAAATAGTGTATTGTTTGATTCTCACAGATTTGTGAATTTCCCAAATATATTTATTTTATTTATTTTCCCCCCCAAATTTCTTTTCTTAAAAAGATATCCCATAGCAGAGTTTCTAAGAGATTGGGCTTCTACTTTTTTTATTTCCCTTAAGGAATCTCTGTGCTTCAGGTGGGGCTCAAACTCACCAGGCTGAGATCACGAGTTGCACACTCTACTGACTGAGCCAGCCAGGTGCCCCCCAGAATTTCTTTTTGTTATTGATTTCCCATTTCTTTTTGATCAGAGAACATAATTTGTATGACTTTAATCCTCTTAAGTCTAAGGAGGCTTGTTCTATGGACTAACAAAAGTCTATCCCGGAGAACATTCCCTGTGCACTTGAGAAGATGTGTATGTGCTGCTGGTCTATAGACAGACGCCTGTTAGGTCTGCTTTGTGTTTGGGTTGTTTGGGTCTTCATTTGCTTCACTATTGCCTAGTTATTCTATTCATTAGCCAAAGTGCAGACATCTCCAATCTCCAATCATCTCCATTATGGTTGCTGAATGTATATTTTCCCCCAGAATTTTGTCTGCCTTTGCTTCATACACTTCTTTATTAGGTAGGCATTTGATTACAATTGCTATCTTTTCCTGGTGGATCAACCTTTTAATTTTAAAATGTCCCTCTTTATCTGGAGTACCATTTTTTTTTGTTTGTATTAAAGTCTATTTTGGGGGGCACCTGGATGGCTCAGTTAGTTGAGGCTCCAACTCTTCATTTCTGCTCAAGTCATGATCTCGGGGTCCTGTGATCGAGCCATGTCGGGCTCCATGCTCAGCATGGAAGTCTGCTTGAAGCTTCTCTCCCTCTTCTCCCCCTACTCTCTCTCTCTAATAAATAAATCTTTAAAAAAGTCTATTTTGTCTGATACTAGGGTAGCCATTACAACTTTCTTAGCATTGCTTTTTTTTTTTTTAAGATTTTATTTATTTATTTGACACACAGAGAGAGTGTGTGTATGTGTAGGCACAGAATCAGGCAGAGAGAGAAGAGGAAGCAGGCTCCCCACTGAGCAAAGAGCCTGATGCAGGGCTCGATCCCAGGACCCTGGGATCATGACCTGAGCCGAAGGCAGAGGCTTAACCCACTGAGCCACCCAGGCATCCCTTTAGGGTTGCTTTTTGCATGATACATCTTTTTCCATCAGTTACTTTCAACCTATTTGTATCTTTTAAACTGAATTTCCTTTATTGCTTTCTTTTGCATTGAGTACATATTTTCATGTGCCATTTTTTCTATTAATGTTTTTACTGTATTTTTCACTATTTTCTTAATGGTTGCTCTAGCACTTACCATATACATATTAACTAATCAGAATCTACATCAAATTAATGCTACCTTAATTCCATTGAGGTATACAGGGTTACTCCTATGTCACTCTATTCCCCCTGCGCCTTTTCTTGTGCTGTTATTGTTATACATGTTACTACATGTTTCAAACCCAACAATACATTGTTATAAGTCTATACAATCTTATGTCACTAAGGAAGTTGGGAAAAGAAAGGAAGGCAAGTGTATACTTAGAGTTTCTTTTAATTATTCCACCATTCATGGTTTTCTTAGTTTGTTTCCATGGACTCAGATGGGTTACCATCTGCTGTAATTTACTTACACCAGTACAACTTTGGTCCCACCTACCTCTGAGATGTTGTCAAATATATTAGATTCTTATAAGGTATAGACCCAATGACACAATTGTGTGTGTATTGTTTTATACAGTTGCTTCTAAAATCACTTAAGAGAAGAAAAAAAATATGCATTCATACTGACCTAATAACACAGTTACTTTATTTTTTTTTATTTTTTAAAGATTTTATTTATTTATTTGACAGACAGAGATCACAAGTAGGCAGAGAAGCAGGCAGAGAGAGAGAGGAAGGGAAGCAGCCTCCCCGCTGAGCAGAGAGCCTGATGCGGGGCTTGATCCCAGGGCTCTGAATTCATGACTTGAGCCGAAGACAGACGCTTACCCCACTGAGCCACCCAGGCGCCCCAAATAACACAGTTACTTCAATTGGTACTTTTGTTTTTCTGTGTGTGAATTTGAATTTCCATCTGGGTTTACTCACATTCAGCTTGACACATTTCTTACTAGTTCTTGTAAGACAGGTCTGCTGACAACACATTTTTTCAGTTTTGTTTATCTGAGAACGTTTTTATTTTGCCTTCATTTGTGAAAGGCAAAGTTTGGCTGGGTATCAGATTTATTGGTTGATTTTTTTTTTCTTTCAGGGCTGCTGATCTTGATTTTTCACAGATTCTATATTTGCACATTGGCTTACTTGCTAAATTTTATTTGTAATCACAGACTGAGTACTCACAGTGCTTTTGTGGTCATTTGTGGGCATGTGCAGAACAGCAAAAAAATTTCAATCACCAGGGGTGCCTGGGTGGCTTAGCAGGTTAAGCCTCTGCTTTTGGCTCAGGTCATGGTCTCAGGGTCCTGGGATCGAGCCCCACATCGGGCTCTCTGCTCAGCAGGGAGCCTGCTTCTCCTTCTCTCTCTGCCTGCCTCTCTGCCTACTTGTGATCTTTCTCTCTGTCAAATAAATAAATAAAATCTTTAAAAAAATTTAAGATCACCAGGCATGCATGTTCCAAGCTGAGGATGAACAAAGTGAGGCTCTGCCTTCTTTTCTTTTCTCTTCTCTTCTTTTCTTTCTTTCTTTTTTTTTTTTTTTAAAGATTTTATTTATTTATTTGACATGCAGAGATCACAAGCAGGCAGAGAGGCAGGCAGAGAGGCAGGCAGAGGCAGGGGGGAAACAGGGTCCCTGCTGAGCGGAGAGCCTGATGCGGGGCTCCATCCCAGTACCCTGAGACTATGACCTGAGCCGAAGGCAGAGGCTTAACCCACTGAGCCACCTAGGTGCCCCTCTGCCTTCTTTTCTTCTTTAATTTTTAAAAATTTTATTTTGTTTAAATTCAATTAACTAACATTTAGTGCATTATTTGCTTCAGAGGTAGAGTGATTGAATTGATCAGTGATTGATCAATTGCACAGAACACTCAGTGCTCATTACATCACGTGCCCTCCTTCATGCCCATCACCAAATGATCCCATCCTCCTACCCACCTCCCCTCCAGCAACCCTCAGTTTGTTTCCTACAGTTAAGAGTCTCTTATGGTTTGTCTCCCTCTCTGATTTCATCTTATTTATTTTTCCCTCCTTTCTCCTCTTATCCTCTGTTTTGTTTCTTTTTTTTTTTTTTTAAAGATTTATTTATTTGACAGAGAGAGATCACAAGTAGGCAGAGAGGCAGGCAGAGAGAGAGGAGGAAGCAGGCTCCCTGCTGAGCAAAGAGCCCGATGCGGGGCTTGATCCCAGGACCCTGAGATCACGACCGGAGCTGAAGGCAGAGGCTTTAACCCACTGAGCCACCCAGGCGCCCTCCTCTGTTTTGTTTCTTAAATTTCACATGTGGGTGAAATCATATGATAGGTATATTTCGTGACTGACTTATTTCATTTAAGCATATTATCCTCAAGTTTCAGCCACATCGTTACAAATGATAACATTTCATTTTTGATGGCTGAGTAATATTCAAGTGTGTGTGTGTGTGTGTGTGTGTGTGTGTGTACACACATACATGTGTGTATATATGTAAATATATACATATCACATCTTCTTTATCCATTCGTCTGTTGATGGATACCTGAGCTTGTTCCGTAGTTTGGCTATTGTGGACATTGCTGCTGTAAACATCGGGGTGCAGGTGACTCTTTGGATCACTACATTTGTATCTTTGGAGCATTCCTACCAACAGTGTAGGAGGGTTCCCCTTTTTCTGCATCCTTGCCAATATTTGTCATTTCCTGACTTGTTAATTTTAGCGGCTTTTTGTTTGTTTTTGTTTATTTGTTTGTTTTTGCCCAGAGGGAGAGAAAGAGCACACAAGCAGGGAAGTGGCACGCAGAGAGAGAAACAGGCTCTCCACTGAGCAAGGAGCCCGATGTGGGGTTTGGTCCCAGATCACTGGGATCCTGACCTGAGCCCAAGGTAGACACTTAAACAACTGAGCCACCCAAGCGTCCCAATTTTAGCCATTCTGACTGATTTGAGGTGGTATCTCATTGTGGGTTTGATCTGTATTTCCCTGATGAGGAGTGATGTTGAGCATTTTTTCATGTGTCTGTTGGCCATTTTCATGTCTTCTTTGGAGAAATGACTGTTCATGGCTTCTGCCCATTTTTTGACTGGATTATTTGGTTTTTTTGGGTGTTGAGTTCAAGAAGTTCTTAGGGGTGTCTGGGTGGCTCAGTGGATTAAGCCTCTGCCTTTGGCTCAGGTCATGAGCTCAGGGTCCTGGGATTGAGCTCTGACTCGGGCTCTCTGCTCAGCAGGGAGCCTGCCTCCCCCTCTGTCTGCCTCTTTGCCTACTTGTGATCTCTCTCTGTCAAATAAATAAAAAATCTTAAAAAAAAAAAAAGAAGTGCTTTATAGATCTTGGATACTAGTTATCTGATAAGACGTTTACAAATATCTTCTCCCATTCTGTCAGTTGTCTTTTGGTTTTGTTAAATGTTTCCTTTGCTGTGCAAAAGCTTTTTATCTTGATGAAGTCCTAATACTTCAGTTTTGCTTTTGTTTCCCTTGCCTTTGGAGACAAGTCTTGCAAGAAGCTGCTGTGGCCAGATTAAAGAGGTTGCTGCCTGTGTTCTCCTCTAGGATTTTGATGGGTACCTGTCTCACATTAAGTCTTTCATCCATTTTGAGTTTATTTTTGTGTATGGTATAAGAAAAATGGTCTGGTTTTATTCCTTTTCTTTTTTTCTTTGAAAGAGAGCACAAGAGAGCATGAGCAGTGGGGAGAAGCAGACTCCAGACTCCCTGCTGAGCAGGGAGCCTGACATGGGATTCCCTCCCAGGAGTCTGGGATCGTGACCCGGAGCCAAAGGCAGATGCTTAACCGACTGAGCCGCCCAACCCACACACGCCCCCACCCCCCACTTCAAAAGAGTTGATGGAATTTTGATAACTTTTGCATTGAATATATAGATCACTCTATGTAGCATAGAAATTATTTTTTAAAGAATTTATTTATTTATTTGAGAGAGGGAGAATGAGAGAGAGAGCACCAGAGGGGGGAAGCAGACTCCCCACCGAGCAGGGACCTGGATGCGAGAATCCATCGCAGGATTCCAGGATCACGACCTGAGCCAGAGGCACTTGCCCAACCAACTGAGCCACCCAGGTGCCCTAGCATAGACATTTTAACAATATTTGTTTTTCTAATCCATGAGCATGGAACATTTTTCCATTTCTTTGTGTCTTCCTCAATTTCTCTCATCAGCATTCTGTAGTTTCCTGAGTACAGATTCTTTGTCTCTTTGGTTAGGTTTATTCCTACGTGTCTTACAGTTTTGGGTGCAATTATCAATGGGATTGACTCCTTAATTTCTCTTTCTTCTGTCTTGTTGTTGGTATATAGAAATGCAACTGATTTCTGTGCATTGATTGTATATCTTGCCACATTGCTGAGTTCCTGTATGAGTTCTAGCAATTTTGGGATGGAGACTTTGGGTTTTCCACATAGAGTATCATGTCATCCACAAAGAGTGAGAGTTTGACTTCTTTGCCGATTTGGATGCCTTTTATTTCTTTTTGTTGTCTGATTGCTGAGACTAGGACTTCTAGTACTATGTTGAACAGCAGTGGTGATAGTGGGCATCCCTGCTGTGTTCCCGACTTTAGGGGAAAAGCTCTCAGTTTTCCCCAGTCCTTTAACGTACTGTTGGATTCTTTTAGCTAGTATCTTGGTGAGTGTTTTGGCATCCATGTTCATCAAGGATATTGGTCTGTAATCCTCCTTTTCGGTGGGGTCTTTGTCTGGTTTTGGGATCAAGGTAATCCTGGCCTCATAGAAAGAGTTTGGACGTTTTCCTTCCATTTCTACTTTCTGAAACAGCTTCAGAAAAAGAGGTATGAATTCTTCTTTAAATGTTTGGTAGAACTCCCCTGGGAAGCTGTCTGGTCCTGGACTCTTGTTTTTTGGGAGATCCTTGATTACTGCTTCAATTTCTTTGCTGGTTATGGGTCTGGTCAGGTTTCCCATTTCTTCTTGTTTCAATTTTGGTAGTTTATATGTTTCTAGGAATGCATCCACTTCTTCCAGATTATCTAATTTGTTGGCATATAGTTGCTCATAATATGTTCTTATAATTGTTTGTATTTCTTTTTTTTTTAAGATTTTATTTATTTATTTGACAGAGAGAGCTCACAAGTAGGCAGAGAGGCAGGCAGAGAGAGAGGGAAGCAGGCTCCCCGCTGAGCAAAGAGCCCGATGCAGGGCTCGATCTCAGGACCCTGAGATCATGACCTGAGCCATGGCAGAGGCTTAACCCACTGAGCCACCCAGGTGCCCAATTGCTTGTATTTCTTAAGTGTTGGTTGTGATCTCTCCTCTTTCTTTCATGATTTTATTAATTTGGGCCCTTTCTCTTTGCTTTTTCATATATCTGGCAAGGAGTTTATTGATCTTATTGATTCTTTCAAAGAAGCAGCTCCTAGTTTTGTTGATGTGTTCTCCTGGTCTTTGGTTTCTATTTCATTGACTTCTGCTCTAATCTTTAGTCTTTCTCTTCTGCTGGATTTAGGCTTTATTTGCTGTTCTTTCTCCAGCTCCTTTAGGTGTAAGGTTAGGTTGTGTATTTGAGACTTCTTGTTTCTTGAGAAGGGTTTGTATTGCTATATACTTCCCTCTCAGGACTGCCTTTGCTGCATCTCAAAAGTTCTGAACTGTTCTGTTTTCATTTTCATTTGCTTCCATGAATTTTATTTTTATTTTATTTAAAAAAATTTTTATTATTATTTTTAATTTTTTTATTTTTTTTGCTTCCATGAATTTTAAAAATTCTTCTTTAATTTCTGGGCTGACACATTCATTCTTTAGTAGGATGCTCTTTAACCTTGTGTATTTGGGTTCCTTTCAAATTTTCTTTTGTGATTGAATTCCAGTTTTAAAGCATTATGGTCTGAGAATATGCAGAGAATAATCCCAATCTTTTGGTACCAGTTGAGACCTGATTTGTGGCCCGGTGTATGATGTTCTGAAGAATGTTCCATGTCCACTGGAAAAGGATGTGTATTCTGTTGATTTAGGATGGAATGCTCTGAATATATCTGTGAAATCCATCTGGTCCAGTGTGTCATTCAAAGCCCTTGTTTCCTTGTCCATCTTCTGCTTTTTTTTTCTTTTTAAAGATTTTATTTATTTATTTGACAGACAGAGATCACAAGCAGGCAGAGAGGCAGGCAGAGAGAGAGAGGAGGAAGCAGGCTCCCCACTGAGCAGAGAGCCCAATGCGGGGCTCGATCCCAGGACCCTGGAATCATGACCCGAGCCGAAGGCAGAGGCTCAACCCACTGAGCCACCCAGGCGCCCCCATCTTCTGCGTTAATGATCTGTCCATTGCAGTGAGTGGGGTGTTAAAGTCCCCTAGTATATTGTATTGTTATCAGTGCATTTCTTTAGATGCTCTGCCTTCTTATTTCAGCTCTTATACTATAAACAAGTGTCCTTATCATGGTCTATTTAGTGCCATGATCTTGCATTTCTGTGCATTTTGGTGGGTATTTGCTGTTTAAATAGCTTCCAAACGTAGTCCTGGAGTGCTGTCTAGTGTTCCTAAGTGTGAGAATGCTATGATATGCCTCAGGAGAAAAATACATATGCTAGAGAAAGTTCATTCAGGCATTAGTCATAGTGCTGTTGGCCATGAATTCAATGTTAGTGAATCAATAATATATATTAAGTAAGGCGTCTTTAAGCAGAAACATAAAACAAGGTCATACAAACTTTGAACAACACAAGTTTGAACAGCATGAGTCCATTTTTAAATTAAATTAAAATTTTAAAAGATTTATTTATTTGAGAGAGCATGTGCGTGCGAGAGAGAACATGGGTTGGGGTGGGGGAGGGAAGGACAGAGGGAGAGGGAGAAGCGGGCTCCCTGTGAGCAAGGAGCCCAATGCAGGGCTTGATCCCATGACCCTGAGATCATGACTTGAGCCAAAAGTAGAGGCTTTATTGACTGAGCCACCCAGGCGCCCCATGAGTCTATTTATACATGGACTTTTTTCATTAAATACGTTAGAACACTTTTTTTAGAGATTGCAGTTTACAATGAAAAAAACTCACAGACAAACCATGTACCTTGACATACCAAAAAATTTAAGAAAAGTTAGGTATTATTGTAAGAATGTAGTATATAATACATACAGTGTGTAACATATATGTTATTGAGGTTATTGGTAGGCTATTTGTAGTTAAGTTTTGGGGGAGTCAAAAGTTATACATGAATTTTTTTTAAGGTTTTTATTTATTTATTTGACAGACAGAGATCACAAGTAGGCAGAGAGGCAGGCAGAGAGAGGGGGGAAGCAGGCTCCCCGCTGAGCAGAGAGCCCGATGTGGGGCTCGATCCCAGGACCCTGAGATCATGACCTGAGCCGAAGGCAGAGGCATTAACCCACCGAGCCACCCAGGTGCCCTATACATGAATTTTTGACTGCGTGGGGTGTTGGCATCCTAACTCCCTTTTTGCTCAAGGCTCAACCTTAAACTGATCAGTTGGCAAAAATATTGTGACCAGAGGCTGGCAGGAACTTTTCTTTCTAGGAAAGTATTTCTTTCTAGGAGCAAGGGTTCAGTATTTGCTAATTCAGTATTTGCAGTGATGTTATAGAATATAACTACCATGAACAATGAGACTAAACTGTGCCTTGAATATGTTATTCCCAGTGCCTTCTGGTCACCATTGTTTTGGACAAGAAGTTAGATGTTAATCTAATAGTGGTTGCTTTTGCCTTGATGACTCCTTTTTTCTGTTAATGCTTTCAAGACTTTGTCTTTCAGTACTTTTACTATAATGTTTCTAGGTGTGGAACTCTGTACTTCTGTACTTGTCCTACTTAGAGTTCATATTTTAGCAAATCTTAGCAAATTTGGAAAATGTTTAGCCAAGTTTCCTTCAACTTTTTTTACTGTTCCTTTCTCCTATCCTCTGGTACTCTTATTACGAGTATGTTGGTATTTTTAAAGGTATCCCACATTTCTCGGAGGCTCTGTTCATTTTTCTTTTTCTTTTTTAAAAGATTTTATGTATTTGTCGGAGAGAGAGCACAAGCAGGGAGAGCGGCAGGCAGAGGGAAAAGCAGGTTCCCTGCTGAGCAAGGGCCTGATCAGTGCAGGACTTGATCCCAGGGCCCAGGGATCATGACCTAAGCCAAAGGCAGATGCTTAAACAACTGAGCCACCCAGACATCCTGTCACTTTACTCCTTTTCATTTTCTCTCTGTTCTCTGGATTCTGTACTCTTTATCTACTTACCTTCAAGTTTGTTAATCTTTCTTCTGCCAGTCCAAATCTACTGTTGAGTCCCTATAATGAATTTTTCCTTTTGATTAGTATACTTTTTATTTTTTAAGATTTTATTTATTTATCTGTGAGGAAGAGAGCATGTGCACAAGCAGGCAGAGTGGCAGAGGGAGAAGCAGGCTCCCTGCTGACCAAGGAGCCTGATGTGGGACTTGATTCTAGGACCTTAAGATCATGACCTGAGCTGAAGGCAGGTGCTTAACCAATTGAGCCACCCAGGTGTTCCTGATTGGTATACTGTTCAACTTCAGAGTTTTTATTAATTAAAAAATAATTTCAACCTCTTTATTGATATTCTCCATTTCATGAGATATTTTCATCATACCTTCCTTTGTTTCTTTAAGCATGGCTTTCTTTAGTTCTTTGAATCTTCTGAAGTTTTTTTATTTTTAATATTTTATTTATTTATTTGAGAGAGAGTGAGAGAGAGAGAGCATGCGTGGGGTGAAGCAGAGGGAGAAGCAGACTTCCCGCTGAGCAGGGAGCCCGGTATGGGGCTTGATCTCAGGACCCTGGGATCATGTCCTGAGCCAAAGGCAGACGCCCAACCAACTGAGCCACCCAGGCACCCCTTGGCTCAGGTTATAAACTCAAAGTACTGGGATGGAGCCCTGCATTGGGATCCTCACACAGCAGGGAGTCAGCTTGAGGATTTCCTCTCCCTCTGCCCCTCCCCCCCTCTGCTCATGCTCTCTGTCTCTCTGTCTCTCTCTCTCAAATAAATAAATAAATAAATAAATCTTATTAAAAAAATCTGACATCCAGTTTCTCTCACAGGCGTTTTCTGTTACCTGATCTTTTGCTTGTGTGTGGGTCACACTTTTCTCTTTCTTTGTGTGTCTCATAATTTTTGTTGAAAACTGGACATTTTAGGTAACATCTTGTAGCAACTCTGGATAAAGATTCCCTTCTCCCTTGCTGGGGGGTGTTTTTGTTTGTTGATTTATTTTCTGACTTGACTAGGCTATTTTAGTTAAGTCTGTTTCCCCTTAGTGTGACACCTGTGGGGTTGCCCCTCAGAGGACACAGCCTGGGGCGTGTGTACAGTCTCTTTGGGATGACGATTGTAGCAGGTTCTCTTTGATCGTCTCTTTCCCTGACTTCTCTGTTAAGCTGTCTGCTTCATTTGGTATTACACACTCCTTGTTAGGCTCCACTGATTTCTGACTGATGGCTCTATTGCTTGTGTCCCGGGGCATATTTGCTCAGCACTCTGGTCCAAGTAAATTTAGCAGGGCTAAGTTGTGATGCTGGCCTTTAAGGTTTGTTTTGACCTTAGGAGGGCTTTTCCTAGCTGTCTCTTTCCCAGGTTCTCTGAATTGAATGGCTTGTGGTTTAGCCTTGTGGTTCTTTTTTTTTTTTTTTTTT
>RCUC01042503.1:0-31650 GCA_003697995.1 Taxidea taxus jeffersonii
TTTTTTTTTTTTCCCCCTTTCCAAAACTTTGTACTTTCTTACTGTTTCAGAATGTTTAGTTCTCTTTCTTGTCCTCTGACCTGAATTATAAACTATTTTATTAGAAAACATTTCTGTCCCTCCTCCTTCTGGAGCTCCACCAGCACCACCTCTTCCACCACTTCTCCCAGGGAACACTGTGATAGGTGAGACTGCATAACCCCTGGAGTGATCTTGTCTACTTTCCGTATTCATAATAGACTCCTCTGTTAGACTACTGCCTTTTGTAGCTATTAGGTTGCAGGTGGTAATGCAAAGGTTTAAGTGTTAATCTAATTTACACTAACTTCTTCTGGTGAAAGGCCTCTGAAGTTACACAGTTAAACGTAAAATCACATTCTCTGAAATGTGTAATGTTTTTATGCTTAATTTGTAACCAATTTCATGTGGTTTGTATTTGTTGCTTGTTTTGATTTCTTAAGGAAAATTACAGCAGTGATTGTTCAAAAAGATATTTTTAAATGAGTAATGTAATATTTTTTACATGAAACTTCATTTGGAACTTCCTGGTGTTGTATACAGCCAAAGGATTGGGAAGAAGATGGGGGGTGCAGGAGGAATTAAAATGGCAAAGAAAATGATGGTGCTCCTGAGGCTTTCCTGTGGATCAGTGTGAAAAACTCTGATACAGCTCAGTACTTTTGGCATCTGGGATGCCAAGAAAAAAAAACTTTTTTTAATCAGATACATTAAAATTTTTCCTAAATCAGAGGTGACTGGATTGAGCATATTAAGAATTCCAAATACACACATAGTATGAAACTATTCAGCCTGGAAAAACACAAGAGCAAAAATCCGCATAGAAATGGATAATGAAGTGTTTCAAATGACAGCTGAGTTTCAGGTTGGGTGAAATAAAGCTGTCTAGCCACGTCTTTTCAAAGTATTAAAAAGGGGCAAAGGAGATAATAAAAAGAAGACCCTAATAATAAAATTATTGCCAGAAAGCCCATGTGAAAAAAAGTCCCCAAGCTAGTTAATAATCAGGAAAATGAAAGTTAAAATCATAATGAGATTCTATTTTATATCCACCTTGTAAGTAGAAATGTAGAAGTTCAGTAGTACTCAGTATTGATGAGTATGTGTAGTAACAGAAAAGTACACTGCTGGTGAGAGTTTATTAGTTGGTACTTTGGAGGGTAATTTGTTGTTTTCTAGTCAGGTTGAATAGGTCTCTACCTTAAATGTAATAATTTCATTTCTAGATATTTACCCTCAAGTATGGGTTCTCAGAATATGGATACAGGTCGATGCTGAGATCCTTTTATGGAGTTTTTAGGGCCAGAACCATAGTCATAATAATACTAACAATACTAAGACCTAGTTGCCTTTTTCATTTTCAAATACAAGAATACAGTGGAAGTTTCCACAGGCTGTATGACTTACGATAGATTCATTGCTATGACAGCTAACAAAATGTTTATTTGTATTTTTTATACTCATGTGTTTTAAAGATGTGTCATTTATAATTTCTATTAAAGTGATTACCTGTTGCTGTAACCCACCTCTGCAAAAGCTTTTTGAGGCTCTCTAATTTTATTTATTTATTTTTTAAAGATTTTATTTATTTGACAGACAGAGATCACAAGTAGGCAAAGAGGCAGGCAGAGAGGAGTGGAGAGAGGGAAGCAGACTCCCTGCCGAGCAGAGAGCCCAATGCAGGGGCTCGATCCCAGGACCCTGGGACCATGACCTGAGCCAAAGGCAGAGGCTTTAACCCACTGAGCCACCCAGGCGCCCCGAGGTTCTCTAATTTTAAAGAGTGGATACTAAAACCATAAAATTTGGAAAACCACTGCCCTAGAGCAGTGGCTTTTGGAGTGTGAACCCAAGACCAAGTGCATCATCATCACAGGGGAGCTAGTTAGAAATGTAAATTCTCAGATCCCATTCTAGACCTACTCAGAAACTTTGAGGATGGGGGTCCAGCAGTCCGTATTACAACAAGCCCTCAAGGTGAAATTCTGATAAATGCTGAAGTTTGAGAACCAATGTTGTAGAGAAACTCAGGAACCACGTTTAGGAATGTTCCCAGTAGGAGCATTAGTATTAGCAAAAATCTAGATGCAACCCAAATGTTTACTTACAGTAGAATGGATAAATAAATTGTGGCATGCTCACATGCAAATAAAAAAAAAATGATACAATATTCACCAGGGATGAATCTTAAATAAAAAAAAAAAAAAACAAAACAACAAAGCCAGCAGGATGTGTAATTACTCCATTATAAACGTTTATAACTTCTCTGTGTATTGTATATTGTTTAAGGTTACATATATCTGTGATTTAAAAAAAGAAACAAAATATTTAATACCTTTTGGGTTTGTGGGTCTAGGAGGCACAAACAGGAAGCTTTGGTGATACTGGTAATACACTATTGCATGGAGCTGGCTATTTATTGTATTTTTATTTAAATTATATATAAAATATATATACAGATAAATTATATATCACTGTTACATGTAATTATATATATTATATAACTATATTTCTGTATATAACATAATTATGTATATAAATCATATGCCCATTGGTATTATGATTTATTACATATAAAATATTAAAGTAAATTCTGAAATAAGCATAGTTTGGAAATACTGAATGGTTGGTTTTCACTTTTTTTTTTTTTTTTTAAAGATTTTATTTATTTATTTCTTAGAGAGAGAGAGAGAGCGCGAGCACAGGCAGACAGAGAGGTAGGCAGAGGCAGAGGGAGAAGCAGGCTCCCTGCCAAGCAAGGAGCCCGATGCGGGACTTGATCCCAGGACGCTGGGATCATGACCTGAGCCGAAGGCAGCCGCTTAACCAACTGAGCCACCCAGGTGTCCCTGGTTTTCACTTTTAAGATCAGCAGGGAAAATAACTTGGATTTCATATACTTTTTATATAAATCAGAAATAAAAGAATCATTTTACAGAGATCTCCATTAAAAACAGCTAAAGGGGGGCGCCTGGGTGGCTCAGTGGGTTGAAGCCTCTGCCTTCGGCTCAGGTCATGATCCCAAGTCCTGAGATAGAGCCCTGCATCTGGCTCTCTGCTCATCGGGGAGCCTGCTTCCACCTCTCTCTCTCTGCCTGCTTCTCTACTTGTGATC
The DNA here is from genome assembly GCA_003697995.1 of Taxidea taxus jeffersonii. Taxonomy (NCBI): domain Eukaryota; kingdom Metazoa; phylum Chordata; class Mammalia; order Carnivora; family Mustelidae; genus Taxidea; species Taxidea taxus. The sequence continues at coordinate 3,134 of RCUC01042503.1, forward strand.
TCTGTCAAATAAATAAATAAAATCGTTAAAAAAAAAAAAAACAAAACAGCTAAAGGTTTACCTCTTAGTTCTGTGGAAACCCTAGCTATCCAAAATAAATTTCTTATTCATGAAGGCTCGAATGGAGTATTATTATTATTTTTATTTTTTTTAATTTATTTTTATCAACATATAATGCATTATTTGCTTCAGGGGTACAGGTCTGTGATTCATCAGTCATACACAATTCATAGTGCTCACCATAGCACATACGCTTCCCAGTGTCCATCACCCAGCCACCCCCTCCCTCTCACCCCTCTCCACTCCAGCAACCCTCAGTTTGTTGCCTGAGATTAAGAGTCTTTTATGGTTTATCTCCCTTTCTGGTTTCATCTTTTTCATTTTTTCTAGAGTATTATTTTAAAAATGTGTTTCTATTTAGAAAATGAACATGGGGATGATTCAAATAATTAGTGACTGCCTAGGGCTCCGGGAGCTCCAAAATGTTAAATTTATTAGCACTTTTTAAAATGAACAACCTCTGCTGTATGGTTTTATGTAATAACTTGTGTATGACCTCTAGGAGAGGCTAAATTATACAACTGAATGAAAATAAGCTAGTTTTACTTACTTAGTCTGCTTAGATGTTTGGGTGGGGCAAAGGGGCTAACATAATCCTGAAGTTACTTTTGGAAAGTATGGTTAACTTTAGAGGCTTTGAACTTTATTAACCTTTTAAGTATTAAACTTTTGAAATATTGGTAAAGATGATGTTGAATAAAATTTTCCAAACTGTTAGTGCTTTAGTCATTCTAGGTATGCATGATAATAAAAGAAGATTATTTTGGGTATAGGGTGGGAAAAAGCCCTCCAAGTATGGAGATAAGTAATGGATTTTCTACATAAAGCTGCTTTAAAATGTAAAATTATTTTACAAAGTCTGAAATTATTTACAGTTTTGTCAGTTACAAAAATTTAAGTGAAAGGGGAAGTATGTTATTCTTAAAAGTTTGGAGATACATAACAAATCAGATACTATATATGCTTTGAAGCTAGAAATTGTGCTTCTCATAAAAATGATTCTGCTGGCATGTGTATTTGATTATAGCTGCTAACACAGTAGACATTCCCTTAAACATAGAAGCCTATGTGGAGAATGTGCTGGCTTATGTATATTTTATAATTTAACCTGTGCTCCTGAAGATTTGCCAGTGGAAAAGTAGCTTGTAAACCAACTAACTATTAATATATTCACATCTGAAAACCGATGTGTTCCATTTCATATTACCTTTGGGTACTTATTTTGTTGGAGAGACATAGTTCACAGGTAAAACCTGTATGTTCTAAAATGATACAGGAAAAATTTTATATGTAGGATTAGTGAAATACTATTTGGGATTCTGCTAAATTAAAAAGTTTAAGAATGTTACTTATTTTACTTTTGCAGCTTTCCACACAGTATCTGTTTTTCCTTGTGTTTATAACTTCAGACAGCTACTTGTGTTTTATCTTCACTTTTCTCTTTATTTTGTGCTGTGGGCTTTGAGAAGTAGTAAATATTTCTTACTCAGAGTCCTCCTCTCTTTGTTCTGCCATCGGAGGTCACATGTTGCTCAAGTTCTTTGTTGGTTGCTTTTGACTAATGCTTTTCCGCAGCCCCCGGCTCAGCTCCTGGTTCCCAGTATGGCACAATGACCAGGCAGATTTCTCGACACAACTCTACCACTTCCTCGACATCTTCTGGTGGATACAGACGAACTCCCTCTGTGACTGCTCCATTTTCTGCTCAGCCTCATGTTAATGGAGGTCCACTTTATTCTCAGAATTCAAGTAAGCTTGTGCTTGGCAGGCGTACAGCAACAGTGGAGTTCCTTTTGAAGGAAATTATTTGAAGCTGTTGTTCTTGCCAGTGATAGACAACAATTGAAACCATGCTATTTCATGTTTATTTTTGCTTTAGGAAGTCAGTCCTTGAATCCTGCCATTTTAAGAATTACCACTTATCATAAAAATAATTGCTTATCACTTTCAAAAAAGTTCAGATTTACTGAATATACTTATATACTAAAATTTAACTAATGGTTGAATATGGTATTTTTATTACTATAAATAGAACTAGAGAAGAAATAGTGAAATTAAGCTGAGTTTGTTTTTATTGGCATGTTTGACACACTTCAGTAGCAGTGAAAGAAAGAACATTGTGAAAATTTTTCTTTAATACAATGAAATTGCTGGCTATCACTTCGAAGCTTGTTAACCTGTACTGAAATGAGTTCAAAACCATTAAAAACATTTGTGATGCCTGCTTATTCTGTCTCTAATCACTGTAACACTGGGGACGATTTTCTTCTGATTTCTTTCTCTTCGTGTCAAATTGCACATCTCAACACTAACTGCAGTCAGTGTTTTTAAAGGCTTAAAGATATTTAAAGATTAGCAAGTAGTTTTGGCATATAATGGCAGGGAGTATGAATTGCTTAGGGTAATCATTAATTTCACTTTCCATGTTAAGATGCTTAACTCAAAAAGGGAAACACGTTTGACATGAGCCGGTTGTCCAGGATTATTGGCTTCAGGAGGCAAACACTGGGCATAGACTGGAGCACACTTTCTCACGTGGCGCTTGTAACTATTCTTTAAAGCTGCGTGTTGTAGTAGTAAAACAACACTGAGTACTCCCTGTCTCCCTAAGAAGTTGGTTTTATTTATAACGCATGTTCTGAACATGTACTTTACAGCAGAGCTAGAGAAAAGTTCTCTTATTTATTTCCAGTGTAAATTTTAGAGTTAAAGATTGTGTTCTAGCAAAAAAACTCCCTAAGAAATGAAAAACACTTGAGCAAAAATGTCAAAATTTACAAATAATCCCCAAATTTATACAGTCCTTTTTCCAGACTAAAATTTTCATTGAGGCTGCCTACCAAGAAGCTTTACCTGTTAGAATTTTATCTCACGTTTCCCCTGATTTCCTTTTTGTAATGAAAGGTAGCTAGAGTCTATTCCACGGATTATCTGATTATTAGCCTCATTAGTTTCATGATCTTTTCATTTTTTTTTTCCATAATATGTTGTGTTTTTAGATCCCATCTTTATGTTCTTTATTTTTCTTTGCCTCATGTAGAAATTTAGTTCACTCTGCAAATGGGGTTTTTGGTGACACTTTACGTAATTTGTGTAGTTTTATTTCAGCAGTGCTTGGTGGGTTCCTTATTCTCAAATAAGACCTTTTCATTACTGAGTGACTGTATCTTTTAGGTACTATAGAGGAAATTTGGACTCAAATTTTGAAAATATTAGGTGTCAAAGTGAATAACTATCCCTCAACCTGAGTTACTGTTGGTGTCGTCGTCGTAGTGGCGGCTGCTGCAGCAGCAGGAGGATGTGTATGTTCTTAGTGTTTTGATGTGCATATTTCCCCTTCTGTCCAGACATGGTGGTAGTGACTAGTATCTCAGAGCATAGCTTTTCTTTTTCTCTCTGTACTAACCAGCATGTCTAGTTACTAAGGGTTGTTTCTAAACGAATTTTTTAGGCGTGTGGGAGGTCTGTTTTGTTTTGAAATCAAAACTGTAACATTTTATTTATTTAAAAGCCTTCTACATCCAAAGTAGAGAACCAGTGAGGACCAGTTTCATAGTGAATTGAATGTTAATTTTAGCCATATAATGAATATTAATGCAATTACATTGCTTTGGTAAGTTACTGCTGCTTTGAAATACTGAACCTCTTTCAGCTTTTTATGCTTACCAACAATTTATACAGTGGGTTACCTGAAACGACCTTTTGGTTAAATGATCCTTGGGAACCAATAGATTGTTCTTCTCTGTCAATTTAGTGTCATGTTTAGTGACTGCCAGTAAACTGAATTTTCCAAAGTCAGTCCTTCTGCCTTTCTAAGCAATCTCTGGCAGTACTGTCTTCCTAAAAATGAGATGAAATGGTAAACTTATGAATGTTTACTTCTAGTTTGCTGCAGTTTTTAATACATTTGTTGCCCAGGTGAGCATTTGATACCAGTTTCCTATAAATGACATCCTCTCCAGTAAGAAGTTGAAGTGTTTACAGCTACAGGGATTCATTATAAATTACTTTAATGCAAATAATTGCCTATTTTCACCTGTTATGAGATCAGGTTTCCTATTTCAGAACAGTGATAAAATGAAGAAGGTACTTTTGAAATACATACTCTGAAACTCAATGAACAATTAACATGGTATGTGGAGCACTCTTACTCCCTAGGAAATTTAGGAGGGCTATCTTTGCAAATAAAATTATCACCTTAGAAAATACCTTGTTTTACAGTAACAAGGGTTTTTCCTGGAGAGCTATGTGTAAATTTAGATATATAATGGTTTTATAGGAAACCTGTGATTAGTGTGTCTTTATAATGGAATAAACCGCTATTCCATAACATTTATTTGGATTCTGATTTACAACATTATCTTAGAGCTAGATATTACCTGCTAGGTTATAGCCAACGGCAAAGACAAAATATCCTGGAAATATCACTGTTACTCATTTTTTTAAAGTCTTCTTAGAATTCAAAAATTCATTTGCATGAAAGAGTGTAATGGTAAACTTAAATGTTCCCCAAACAGTTAACTTTAGGGTTAAATTAAATGTCTTTTTAAAAAAATTAACCAGTTGGCTATGCAACAACTCTGTTTAGGTTGGCTGGTGGGAACTGAAGTTTGAAGAAGGTTCTGCAGGTTTTTGTTTTGTTTTTTTGTTTTGTTTTGTTTCATTTGCAAACTGTTCTTTGCATACTTATGTTTGTGGTCCTTGTAACTGACTTCTGCTTTTTGTTTGTTTCCTTTTCTTTCCTTTATCTGTTTTACTTCCCCCACACTGTGTTGTCGCTACCAGTATCTATTGCTCCACCCCCTCCCCCTATGCCTCAGTTGACTCCACAGATACCTCTCACAGGCTTCGTGGCCAGGGTGCAGGAAAACAGTAAGTTCGGGAAAACTGAGCTGTCAAGAGTAGAGGCTGTTTCCTTATAATGCATGGCTGATGAGTCATCATTTTCTTACTTTATTGAGAAGCTAATCTTATCTTGAAAACAGGTGCAGATACGTTTTTGAAACTGAAGAGCACGGTCTTCAGTTTTTTCTCTTGTGTGCATGATTACTGACCCATATAAATTTCAAAACTGCAACTTTATGTTATTTACATGATCTAAAACATGAAATCTGATCTTTGCAGATTCTTAAGGAAAGCATAATGAAACATAAAAATTCAAATTGTATGAAAACTCCCAGCTTCCAATAGTTATTAGGGGAATTAGAAGACATTTTGTATTCTGTTGCCAGCAAATTATTCAGCATATAGAAAATTAAAGTATGAGATTAAATTTATTACGCATTGGGGGCAGGGTTTTTTTTTCCTTTTAGTTACATAAAAATTTTAGTGAGAGCTTTGTAAAAGCCTCAGATTTTTATACAGAAATAATTTTGAACCTATATAAAAAATTGTTTTTATGATAAGAATGAATCTGCAAGAATAAGTAACTTATATCCAGGTTATCCATTTGAGCGTGATACTGGCAAGCCCTTTTCTGTTTTGGCTACATGCAGGCCTGTGAGGAATATTCCTGAATACGCACATCTCATGCTTTTAGGTCTTCTCTCAGGCACATCAGTTTAATGACTTTTGGAAATTCTTTTGAATACATGCATTTGATTAGGAGTAGTCTATATTACTGCCTGATTACCTTGAGGTTCCAGATGATGTATATAATCCTAACTGCATGATCAGAGTGAATGTTGACAAAATAAAAAATACCACATTTACTGAATTATACTAGGCCAGAGTAGCTGTTGAGATTAAGATGGTAAGTTGGTCTAGTAGTGATTTATTGCATTTGGGATCATTGCCATGCAAATAAATTTTAGAATGGTTTCAACAAATGTGTAACCCACAAGAGTACCCCATCCTCCAGGAGAATACAGTGTGGCAAATTCCATTGTTCAACTTTTGCTGACCCTGTTGTGTAATTCTCCACATTTCTTCCCTTCCTCCAGTTAAATAATTGTTTATTCAGTGTTATGTGCTAAGACAAAGTTTCTGCCTTTAAGAACCATATATGATTGAATGGGCTTTTTATAAAATGTAGTTCCAAAATGTTGAAATTTCTGAGTGTAAGCCATCCTTATTGTTAACATTTGTTTGGAAACTCTAATATGTTTAACTTATATAAAAACTTTGACTTATATAAAAAAGTGAATCTTATTTTTTTTTTAAAGATTTTATTTATTTGATAGAGATCACAAGTAGGCAGAGAGGCAGAGAGAGAGAGAGGAGGAAGCAGGCTGTCCACAGAGAGCCCGATGCGGGGCTCGGTCCCAGGACCCTGGGATCATGACCCGAGCCGAAGGCAGCGGCTTTAACCCACTGAGCCACCCAGGCGCCCCGTGAATCTTATTTTTTGAAAAGAACTGAATAAGGGTAAATTGCTGGTCCTTAATGCTATGAGTTTTAAAAACGTGAGCAGCCTTATAGTCCACGGGAGGATAGTAATAATAAACATCCATGTAGTGGGACCAAAGCATATTGACTAGCATTTTGGTAACTTTTTAAAAAAAAAGATTTTATTTATTAAAGAGAGGAAGAGTGAACATATGAGAGAGAGCCTAAGCACACCAGCAGGAGGAGAGGCAGAGAGAGGGAGAGAGAGATGCATGATCCTGAGCTGAAGGCAGATGCTTAACTGACTGAGCCACTCAGGCACCCCAACACTTTTTTTTTTAATAGAAATTCCGTATTAATGTTATTAATGTATGTAATTCTGGGCATGCATGGTTTTTGCTAAGGAGGACCGTGGTACTTACTGTTTTATTTTAGTTCTTTTCCCCAGACTTACAAAGATGTGCAGCTTTATTTAGGATCTATTTTCTTTGAAAGCATGTTAGGAAGATTGATTATAAACTATGTATCAGTATCTTAAATGTTTTATGGAGTACGAATTTTGTGTTCTTCTGTTAAATATGCAGTTTCCTGTGGCAGTTAGCCTACTAAATGTGCTTCAGTTTAAGACATGAGCCCCTGAAAGAGTTCATGTATTTACATCTGTGTATGATTAACATCAGGAAGCATTTTTGAACTGATTATGTGCAGTGCCAGACAAAGGATGATGCACAGAGCACAAGGTTGAGTAGACCTCTGCTCTTGTGTATATACAATTTGGAGAAAAGCCAGTGTAGATTCATGGCAGTTGGACATGAAGACAGTTGAATGAAAACATGAAACTGGGAAGTTATGTATATGAGTAAATGCAATTTAGGGATTCAGGCAAACATATAATTTATACCTTAAGCCAAATTGAGGATATGAGCTGTGGCTCTTTGATGTTAGGATGGATTCATACCCATTTTCTTCTCCTCTCAGTAATACTAGCTTTGTGGAGAAGGTAATAAGGGCAAAAATAAATGGATCCAAGCGTTTGATGGAAAAGTAAATTGTAGACCTGCTTGATAGCTATCAAAATGAATATCACTACACAGGATTTGTTTTCTCATAGTCTTCCTTGTCCCCTGACAGGATCAAATAAAAAACCACAGAATTGAAGTGGTTGTGGAAGTAGGGCTGTTATCCACAGGTGTCCTAAATCTGGATCCCTTGGTTATATTCTCAGCATGTTATTCCGAATAGGGTGGAGTAAGCTTTAAAACCTGTATTACAAATAGATTATGACTGCATGCTTTGATCACATAAATAGCCCCAGAAATTGGCATTTGACTTAGTAAGTTGGTATTCTGAATTTCTCCCCTGCAGATAGTATAGAATTCCTTGTGTCAGTTTATGTCAAAACATTTTCATGTCTTTAACTTTCAAAGAAATTTGTGGATCAAAATTTTGAAATAAGAATTAGTTGTGTATTCTACGTTTGAATTCCATAACATTGGGAGCTCTTGTTAATCTGGTATCATAGTTCAGTGAGCATAGTTCTAGCCTGACATTTTCTCATTTCACTGTTCGATTATTTAAATCACACACATACATGTACAACACCCATCTACCACTTGAGGTCTGAGTCGTTATTATTGGTTTGCATGATGTAAGTTCCTTTTTGTTTGTTTTTAATTACATCTTCCTACAACACTTTAAGAATTTTTATTGTGGATACATTCTTAGAAAATTTCCCCATCCCATGCTTAAGTTTTACTAGCAATAATGCAAAAATTCTTTTTTTTTTTTTTTTAAGATTTTATTTGACACAGAGAGAAATTGCAAGTAGGCAGAGAGAGAGAGGGGGAAGCAGGCTCCCTGCTGAGCAGAGAGCCTGATGCGGGGCTTGATCCCAGGACCCCCGGCGGGATCATGACCTGAGCCGAAGGCAGAAGCTTAACCCACTGAGCCACCCAGGCGCCCCAATAATGCAAAAATTCTTAGCTTGCTTTCTGCATATAAAATGTTGATTATGAATTATATTTTTGAAAATATTCAATGAGATTTTATATTAGCTTGTAATTATGTACTTTCTAATTTAATTTCTCTGGTTAAAATTTAAATAAAAGAATAGAAAGCCTACACATAGAAGCAGACCTGATACTGCCAACTTTTTTCTTGATTAAAATAGATAAAAATAAATATCCACCCACTGGAGGCTTATTTCTGGGGAACTAAAAGCTAAAATTAGGGACCTGAAAGTGCAGTGAGTGGTTCTCAAATCCTAAATGTGATGGTATACATAATATTTACAGTAGTCTGGATGAGAAATGTGACATAAGGCTTGTTTAAGGAGGTAGGCTAACTAAAGGGCGACCTTTGTTCTGACCCAAGCCTTGGAGTAAGGAAACTTTTTTACTCCTGTAATCCTTATAGAAAGAGACACTGTCTCCTAACCTCCTACATTCATTAATTTATAGCACATCCTAATACTCTCATTTTTAGCTCATTTTATTATCACAACATTATTCTTAGAAGTAGTAGAAGCTCTAACACACCAGGCTTTTATTTCTAATCATTGCATGTTTTATTATAGTGCATGCTATATACAGATTAGAGCTTTACTAAATTATTTTAACTTACGAGTTTTCATTTACTGATTTTTTATTCACATCAATTATCTGAATTCTTTTAGTTGCTGATAGTCCAGCTCCACCGCCACCGCCACCCCCAGATGACATTCCCATGTTTGATGACTCTCCACCTCCGCCACCACCACCTCCAGTGGATTATGAAGATGAAGAGGCTGCAGTAGTTCAGTACAGTGATCCATATGCAGATGGGGATCCTGCTTGGGCCCCCAAGAATTATATTGAGAAAGGTAAGGTACAGTCACTGAGTGGAGGTAAAGAAAATTTAACCTACTTACAGAATTTGAGAGCTGTAAAGAACATCTAGTCCATGTTTCTCAACCCTTTGAATAGCTTAACCAGCCAGCTTTTAGTTAAGCCTTATTTCCTGTACATTTCTAATACGAAGGGATGATCTATCTTTAAAGTTAAAAATATGTTATGATGTTAGATGTGGTTTTTCAAATGATATAGGCTTCCAGCTGGAGATGAACTTGCTTGTTTGCATTTTATAGATGAAACAAATAAGTTACAGAAAAGGAGTTAAATGACTTACTAAAGCTACACAATTAGTAAAGACTTAAAATTTCTAAGCTCTTAGGGGCGCCTGGGTGGCTCAGTGGGTTAAAGCCTCTGCCTTCGGCTCGGGTCGTGATCCCAGGGTCCTGGGATCGAGCCCCACATCGGGCTCTCAGCTCAGCAGGGAGCCTGCGTCCTCCTCTCTCTCTGCCTGCCAAAAAAAAAAAAATCTTAAAAAAAGATTTCTAAGCTCTTAAAAAGTGAAACCTTTCATATCTAAATATTTTAAAATAAATTGGGACTATCATGAGAAAGAGCCTCAAAGTTTTCAGTTAGTTGATCTTATAAAAGAGAAGATAATCACTAGAGTTTCATTTCATGAAATTATTTATAACTTTAACATCCAAATCTGTCGGAATTACCTGACATTCACTATAATTTATGTATTAAGAAAACAGTGGTAACAAAGAAGGAAATCCCATTTTTAGAGAGTTATTTGCTTTTTCATCCAGCTCTGTGTTGTTTTAAAATCTGTTTGTCGAGTTTTGAAAATGCTTGTAATGTAGTTTAAGCACATTGGATTGCTTTCGAAACACATTCCCTCACATTGTCCTTTACTCGGTTAACTGAGGTTAAACAAGTAGCTGTAGCTTGAGACCGCAGCACTCTCCTGTGCCGGCTTTGAATACATGGCTAAAAGGGAATTTGCTGTTTTCCTTTTGCGTGTATATTTGTGTATTTGTGTGAGTAAATTTTTCGAGTATAGTTGACACACAGTGTTATATTCGTTTCAGGTTTACAACATATGATTCAGCTTCTCTGTAGGTTATGCTGTGCTCCCCCCAAGTGTGGCTGCCATCTGTCACTGTACAAGCTACTAAATACCATTGACTACACTCTCTACGCTGTACCTTTTTAAATATTTTTAAACAGTGAATATTCTACATACTGTTCAGGAAATCTTGAATATTCTACTTTATGTTTAGATTCTCCTCTGCCTTTAAATAGAGATATGTGGTAGTTATATTGAGGTTGATAAACTTACATAGTCTTGAGTTGTGTACCTTTATTTCCTGGTTTGGAAAAGCAAATTTAACTTTAAATTGGGATTAATATGGAACTAATAAGATTGATAAATTTAAAATGATATAGTGGTTTAGACACTTGGCAATAGAGCAATGTCTTTACAAGTTGAAATAATAGTTTTTAGTGGTCATCACACATTTTGTAAAAGACCAGATAATACTGTTAACTTTTTAAACATAATTAACACAGCAGCATTCTCTTAGTTTCAGGTGTACAACATAATAACGATACGTTTGTATTACAAAAATGAAATATTTTTGACTTTGCCAACCATACAGTCTCTTCTTTCACAGCTACTTAGCCCTAAAGCAGCCAGAGAGAGTACAAAAGTGAGTGGATGTGCCCATGTTGAGATAAAACGAAGTTTTAATAAATTACAAAAAAAGCAGTGGTTTGGATTTGGCCAGTGGCCCTTGTTTGCTGATCTATAGTCTACGTCAGAGAGTTGAGATTTAGTAGGATTATATTTAAAGTCTTTTTAAATAGTCACCTTTATAATCACAAGATGAATTAAGACCTGGTTTAATAGAAATTTCGTTGAATATATTAATGAACGGTATGACATGAATGTTCCAAAAGCCAAATTCAAATTCTTAGAGTACATTAGTTGAACTGTGAGCTAATACCAATCTGATCATAAATCCATTTATATTACACTACATTATGTCTAGTTTTGAGCACCACATTTTAAGATTGTGCAAATTGGAATGTCCTCAAGAGGAGAGTATCAGAAGACAAAATATCTAGGAAGTGCGCCTATAACGTGAAACAGTTGAAAGCACTGTTTCCAAGTTGAGGAGAAGATTGCAGGGGAACTAGGTAGCTGTCTTCAGATTTTTATCATGTAGAAGTAGGAGTGCAGCTCTTTGTATGAGTTAGGATTCTGGGGTGGAATGGACATTGAATTGTTAATGAGGGGAAGTTGGGTAGGACTAGGATTCATTTACAGAAGGACTTGGGTTCAGTACTACCAGCTCTTTGTCTAAGTGGAACTAAAAGCATGAGGGAAAAAAAAGCTTTCATTCTGCTAACTCTGAGGGTGTCAGGCTTTTGTCATGGTAAGTCTGAAAGTTCTCTACCCACCCAAACTCTAACCTCTTGTGACTCTGAATACAAAGAAATTAATGTTACCAAAGCTAATAACAAATAATTGACAGATTAATAAGTAGTATGTTAACTAAGTTATTACAATATTTTCCTTACTAATGATTTTCTAGTAATCACTCAGTTTTCTTGAATGGTTATGTAGCCAAAAGTAATAACAGGATAATAATTTAGCACTATTTATTCTTATGTTTTTGGATTTTTTGGAAACTGGATAGGTCAGTGACCTTTAACTGTGATTCTGCTGCAGAATTAAAATGGAGGAGAATGGACTTGAGTTGACCTAATATGGTTTTGTAAGGGGAAAAAAAGGTTGCCTATTTTAATTTTGTGAATGGTGCTATGGATCAGTACTTTAGGTCTCTTCCTTATTTATAATTCACTAATTCAGAGTAATTAGGGGAAGTTACCTTTCTCAGGGGAAAAGCAAGTTCCAAAATATCTTAAGTGCCCTAAGAAGTGTTTTAAGAAAAAAGATAACACGAAGTAATGAACATCTCTGTCACATACCATTTCACATATACTGGAAAATTACATATAACTTAAGAACTATCAGGCTATAAAGGCAGAATGAAGGAACAATTAAATTTATAAACCCGTTTGGAAGACTAGTAATGTTTTGATGACTGTCTTTTCCACAGCACTGTTTATAAAGGAAGTGACCATTTTGAACTCAAAATAATCAAATACCACAGAATTGGAAACCGTTCTCTAAGTCCTATTTCCCCCTTTACAAAAATACCCCGTTGACCTTTAACATATGTAAGTACTCTTTTAAACAGTCTAGGTATGGCCCCATAAATTACATGCATACTTTTTGTGGATGAGTAGGATGAGATTGACCTCCCAGGATACGCGTAATTTCCAAATTAGGTTGGGTTGTTGCCTGATTCACTGATAAGCTCTGTAGCTTTGCCCACTACCTATTTTGGAAAATGGTGTTTTGCAATGGTTGGCATTTAATTGATAGTTGAACAAGTGAAACATCGAATAAATTTAAAAATTCAGGGGTCTTTCCTGGATGGATTGGTTGGAACTGCGGACTTCTCTCTAGCCAAACTGTCAGTTTGGTCCTACCATCAAGCCAGTGATTGAGGCACATGGTTGGCCACTGACTTAACCTGTTTTTACCAATGTAAGAATTAACAGTATTTGTACAAATAGTTGGTTTTGCTATACTATCGACTTAACTGGCATTGCATTTAAAAATTCAGTTAAATGTTGGAAATAGTGCACTTACCATGGCATTTCAACTATTCTTTCCATAGTTGTGGCAATATATGATTATACAAAAGACAAGGATGATGAGCTATCATTTATGGAGGGTGCAATCATTTATGTAATAAAGAAGAATGACGACGGCTGGTATGAAGGAGTCTGCAATCGAGTGACTGGTCTGTTCCCTGGGAACTATGTTGAATCAATCATGCACTATACTGATTAAATTTTTTTGCTTTTAAAGTAGGTGGTTCTTATTACTCAGTCATACTGTGGGACTATTATGGTTAACAGAATTGTCTTAAAATGTTTTAAAATGTGCCCATACTTTCAGGACATGCTGTTTTATTGATATAACTGAATGTCTACCTGTAAGCATACATCTTTGAGGCAGTTTGTGTATTGCTAAACAGCAATTTATACAAGAGGCTGTCTGTAACTGATTATGCTTATGTACTTACTTACACAGCTAACTTTATGACCAGCTTAAGTATTCTGGGGGTGTGGGGTATAACATTTAACAAATCATGATTCAGATTGTACCATTACATGTTCAGTGCAGCATGGTTACTAACGCTATGTCAGACTAATATTAAAATCAGAAAATTTCAATCCTGGTGCTGGTCATACTTTGTTTAGACTTTCTCATTCTTGAAATATGCTATTTGTTTAAAGCATGCATACAAATTTATGTATTGAAATATACTTAAAAAATCCAAGATGCTTCCAATTTGTGTAATATTTACTTGGAGTACTCGTACTTAGGTCTCTTGAAATGAATTGAGTCTCTAAGGTCTCCATGTGAAACAAAACAAAGGGTTATCTGTAATGTTGTAATTTGTACCTAAGTTTTTTAATGAGTGAATTTGCATTATAAATTTTTTCCATTCATAAATACATAAGTGAACCAAAGGTTTTTGTCCTTTCCTTCACTGGTTTGCTTTTAAAATAAATAAATAAATGAATAAATGAATGAATAAATAAATAAAGATACTGATTTATTGCAGAATTATGGTTCTATTTTCTCAATATATTAACTTGGAAAAAAATATTAGCCTTATCTCAACCTGTCCCAATGGCAGTGACTGATGTTTGCAGATTTAAAATCTGAGATGGGTATTTACAAGTCAATCTGCTGAATTCCTTTTCTAAAGTAACTTTTTCAAAACTAAGAAAATGTGTTAAAATATGCACATTCTGTAAGTAAAATTCTTAAGGACTGCCATATCAGTCCTTCGGTTTTCCAGTGGATTGTTGTATACTGGGTTCAATGAAAGGAGATTATCTTTTACATGTTGTTTTTGTAGAAGTGGGTGCAATTGACTTTTGATTAGGCGCTATTTAATCCACTACCTGGCACTAGCAACATAAAAATGTTTTAAGAAGAAAATAATTCGAAAAAGTGGATCGTATATAATCAGTGAACGGGGAATATACCTGACCAACAGATTTATATTGTCTTTTGAGATAACTGAAATGCAACACATGCACTTTGTGTGTCTCCTCTTAATTTAAGGGAAGGTTGGAGGGATGTTTTTTTCTTGTGTGTAATTCTATATTGCCTAGGATATTAAAGTAGAACACTCCAGTGTGGGTTTCTGTGTATTGAGGATTTGTTTGGATTTCAAATTACACTTATGTACTGGGCGTTGCAGACGTATAACAGCGTAGTAAATGGTAAGACTAGTGCAGAACATTTATTTCTAAAAATTAAAGGCCATTATTGCTACCAAATCAATGTGACTGTTGTATATGCATTTTGCCTTTGTTAATTTTAAACATGATTTCAGTATCACTAGTGATCAGCTAGTAACCTTTTTCATTTTTTCAAGTGGAATGTTCTCTTAATTTTGTATATAACCTGTTGTCTAAATTTTATGTACAGTCTTTTATAATGAACCATTCTCCTATATGAAATTTTGGATACTGTTAAAACCTAATGTGGATTGAAATGTAGACTTCACATTTTTTGTGACCTTTACTCCTATGGTGAAACACGATAAACCATTTGAATTTTAACATTGATTATTTATTTGTGTAATGGCTTTACATGTGGATCTTAACAGTGTAAACAATACCACATATAACCATCAAGATACCTCGATTAGAATTTACAGAACTAGAGTGACAGATTTGGATGGTTTAATTACATTTAAAAAGTTTTCTGAAAAACTTTGCCAATAAAAAAAAAATTGCCCATCAATACGGTTGAAATGATTGTTTGAAATGATTTTTGGTTACCTGCACATGAAGCAAAGAATATTTCACAAAATTCTTTAGGCACGGTCTGGTAAAGTAGCTGCCGGAAGTAAGAGGAAGAGTGCTCATTTCTCTCTCGTGAGCACGACTTCGGAAAGCTGGATGAGGGCATCTCTTTCCGGGGACGGGCGGAGTTTGCTGATCTCTCGGATCGCCTCCTGGCAGTACCGCTGCGCGAGGTAGGTGGTTTGCTGCACGCCGTCACTCTGGTGGGTAAAGAACAACAGAGGACAGACGCCTCACTCTCCGCCCTGAAATTCTTGTTGTGACAGTTAAAATGTCTTCCTGTGGTGAGCAAGTGCTGTCTCTCCCAGCTCGTTCCAGCTTCCACGCCTGCTGCGCTGAGGCGCTTTCCTCAGATGGGAGCACGTTTTTATTCCATCAGCAAGCAAAGCAGCTCACTCATTCATACCAAACAGCCACCTACTTCCCCTTAAGTATTAAATGTTTAAGTGATCCAATCGTAAATTTAAAAAACACACATATACGTAATAAAGGCACAAATGATGGAGACCACCAGTTCCCTTCTTCCCCAGACCCCAGCTTTACCTGCTGGTTTGAATGTCTTAGTGAGCAGCTTCAGTCATCATCTCTTGCCTTTCTGCTGAGAAAGGTGAGGATTTAGCCCAGCCACCCTACGCCTCCTGGTTCGGTAACTGTTACCACCTTCGGTTCTTCTATTACTTCCGTCATCGTGTAACGCCAACTTCGTACTTAATCTCAGGGATACCAGTGTTCCTAATTCTTTAACACTACAGAGATCTGCATTCTCTTCTGGGGCCATGCTCTTACGTTGGTTCTAAAAGCTGAACGTTAATAAAACACTGTTTCCAGGATGTCCATACGTTTACTACAGAATCCAGTCATGTACTGTCACTTCCTTTCCTTCCCCATCCCAAGCTCACGAGCCCACTGCCATTCAGAGTAGAATATTCCTGACGTCACTCTGAAAGGCCACTGGCGTTCTGTACTTTACTGATACAAAATAGGATGCGTTTTATTTTGCTTTACCTTAGTCGACCGCATCCCACTTTTGACTGTAACTTCCTGATCTTTCTACCGCCTTCATCACTGGCCGCCTTCCAGCTCTACCCGCTGCCATCCCCAGCAGGTTTCTACCAGCTGCTGGCCCATTCCACTGGTTTGAATGCCCACAGCTTTCACTGTCCGGGGGTTTCCATGTTGTTACTAAAATACATCCACAGATAACCACTCAGAGGATGGGGACTGGAACTCAACTCTATAGTGTAAGTGGGATGAGGACTTAGTCAATGAATAGTTTGAATGGATATAGAATTCCAGCTTTAGAATGTTTCCTCATCGTTTGGAAGACCTTACCTACTGCCTGGTAGCATCCAGGGGTTTTGCTGTACACCGAACTCTTCTCCTGACCACTCTTTTTTTCTTTTTGGATTCTCTTCCTGAAACGCCTGTTACCTCATCGTAGTGATCCTCTCAAAGCTTTTCTCATTTTCTTCTCTTGCTGTTTATGTTTTTAAGGATTTGCTCATTTCATGTTATAATCCTCCTCTAGAGCTAGTTTTTCATAATCATTTAGAATTCTTTGAGCTTGTACTGTTTTTTTTTGTTAAATATCTTGTTCCATGGATACAGTATTTTTTCACCCCCCCATTTATATTTTTCCCTGAGTATTTCTGTTTATCTTGGTCCCACTCACCAAACTTTTCTTCATCAGTGGGTTTAGTAATTCTACTAAGTAAATCCTAGTTATTCATTCACATTTAATGAAGGAATAGAGACTAGGAAGCAGCTCTGGGTGAAGGGAGTTAGGATTTAGAGGTCTTCGGAGAATTTAAGAAAACATTCTTGAACCTTTCTAAATGCGTGTCTGTCTAGGCTTGCTGGATCTTCTCCACTGTTTTGCTAAGAGCGACAGTTAATTGTCCCTCTTTGCAGTCCCACTTCTGCCTCCAGTAATTCTGACAGCAGAACCTCTCCCAGGTCCATCTCCTCTTTATCAGCTACAGCCCTCCTCCTGAGTTCTGAACAGTACTGCCAAACTACCCTTCAAAGAGGCGGTAGCAAATTATGATGCTTAACAGTATAGAGACGTAAGAGAAATACATCCTATGGAGGGGGTCTTGCTTTTTGGAAATCTCAAAGGTAATTACTTGAAGGACTGCACTAGCCATAGATCAGACCACACATTAGCTTACTAAAAACTGCTCACCCATCTCACTCATTAGGTCTACTGACTCCAGATGACTTCGGGTTTAGATTTTGGAAAGAGCTCATTCTTGAAAGCTAGTTACTGAAAGTGAAAATATGCAAAAAGATCTGGCTTCTACAGAAAAGTTCTTAGGATATGTGGCAGTGTATGTGAAATAAGCTCACACCCCTGAAGGTGAAACAGTCTGCCTCTGTGGGTTCTTGAGTGACCACTGATGGCAGTTCTAGGAGGGACTAGGGATGGCCCACACTGAGGTGACGGCTGTGAGCGTCTGATAACCTGGTGGTGGCAAAGGTGAGCTCGCAGCAGGAGGCCTGTCTGGGTGACTGCAGGGCAGAAGTGCTGCCAGTGGACTCGGGGAAGACTGCTTCCAAGCCAGCAGCGCTCAGCCCACACGACACCTGAGAATCACTTGCGTAGGGGCGCCTGGGTGGCTCAGTGGGTTGGGCCTCTGCCTTCCGCTTGGGTCATGATCTCGGGGTCCTGGGATCGAGCCGTGTCGGGCTCTCTGCTCGGCGGGGAGCCTGCTTCCCTCTCTCTCTGCCTGCCTCTGCCTGCTTGTGACTGTCAAAGAAATAAAAAACCTTAAAAAAAAAAATCACTTGAGTAGCTTTAAAAAGTCCTAATGTCCAAACCTTACCCAAGGCCAATTAAATTAGTCTTCAGAAAGAGTTCTAGAAGAAAAAACATAGAAGTTTCTCTTCCTCGGTTTTTGTCAAGTCAACAACTGACTGACCACCCTTGGTCTTGCATCTAAAATTCCTTCTGTTACTTGGTTAAAGAACTCTGCTGCACTGTACCTGCTCCTGCCTTATTTCTTTGTAAAATAATCTTACCTGGGGCTGCCTGGGTGGCCCAGTGGGTTGGGCCTCTGCCTTCAGCTCACGTGATGTCTCAGGGTCCTGGGATCGAGCCCCGCATCGGGTTCTCTGCTCAGTGGGGAGCCTGCTTCCCCCTCTCTCTGCCTGTGACCTCTGTCAAATGAATAAATAAAATCTTCAAAAAAAACCATCTTACCTGTAATACATACTGTCGAGCTCTGTCCACATCTCCCGGCAAACTGAACCGTCTCATTATCATAGCATTCATTTCTGGGAACTAGCCAGAAAGAAAGGAAATATTTATTTATTGCTCTTGTGAGAATCAAATGTTCTAACACTAAGTTTGTAACAACAGGAAAAACCAAAAAGGTGATTAAATGTTTAGATGGTTTGGGGGCGGGGGCAATAAATTGTAGCAATTAAAGAAGCAGAGCTAAGAGAGACATCTGTCTTCGATGCCCAGGACTGAGCTGGTGCTCAGGAGAGGCAGCTGCTGATCCTTGTTCATTCTGGTTTTCTTTCTATTCTAGTCTCGGGTCCAACACTGAGTAAGAAAGAACAAGCTACATCCCTAAAATCTCCTGACTGCCCTCTCTTACAGCTCTCAAACTTTACATTGCACCAGAATCACTAGAGGCCTACTGGGCCACTCCTTCAAGGTTTCTTGATCAGTAGGCTTGGGGCCTGAGCATGCGTTTCTAGCAGATGCCCAGATGATACGAATTCTGCTGACACTGTGAGAAGCAATGGCTCAAGATGAGGGTGGGAATTAAGCATTCTACTTTTAGTGCTAAACTGAGTGACACTTGGAAGCCACTGCAGTGTCTGAGCAGAGGGTACTACGAGCAGAGGGCGCTCAACGTTGCCTGCACACTGGAGTCAGTCGGGAAGCTTATGGTTGCCTGGATCTGCTCCCAAGGATTGGGATTCTGCGGGCGGGGGCGGGGTCCGGCCTGGGCATCCAGATTGTAAAAGCACTCCAGGTGTTCTTCATGTGCAGCCAAGTTTGAGAACCACTGAATTAGAGGAGGCAGAGGCAGAGAGGCCAGTCACGTTACTGTAGTGGATTATAAAGACCAGAGTTAAGCTGAGGCCCTACGAGAAAAAAGGAAACAGGCACACTGAAGATGATCTACGCTCTGCAGCATGGAGCGACAATTCAGGAGAATCGTCACCATTAACAACCAGGAAGTCAGGACACCAGATCCCTTCATTCTCTAGACTAGTCAGAGCCCTAGTCCTGGAGCCTCCACAGTTGAGTGAGCTCTGTCACCTGTGGGTCCTAACCTCCTCCTCAGTGTCGTGAGGGAGCGTAACCAAATGAGCGGACACCCGTTAGCTCTAACAGCTTCTGGTTCCATGACATAAGAGGGAAGATATGTTTGGTTCTGGACACATCAGTGCTTACAGCAGTTGCTAGATTTTCCCTGGCAGTGAGCCTGAAGTTGTTGTCCTGTAACCACCACCACGGTATTAGTAATCCTAGAAGAAAAAATAGGGCACACATAGAAAAACCTCAACCGGATGATGACAGATGAAGAATTAAAAGTGTTCCTTTCAGAGCAAAGTATGTGTCAGAACAAAGTTCTAAACATGTAGAGGCTGCTCACACGCTTAGAAAATGTAAAGGCCAGCCGACGGTTAGTTCTTAAATGAGAAGAGGTCATTTATTTTAGTTACTGGCCTTTTAAGAATAGAGTAAGTGTTCTAGGAAACACATCAGGAAGCTCAAATCAGTGAATTTAGGTGGTAAAAAGCCAAATCAGTAAGCATTTGTCCTAATACCGCATTCCAAAATTGGACCTCTGGAAGGCCATATCCTCAGAGGTGACGAGACACTGTTCTGGGCATCTGGGATAATCACTTTGTTTATGGTACATGAGCTCCTTCTGCCGTACCAACAAGGGTGGTAAAATGTGCTGATTGTGTGGCTTCTCTGACTCCTTTTATTATAAAAAGCATCGAGAAAGCAAAGCTTGAAGAAAATATTTGCGGTGAGTGTGACTACATCCTTCCTTTAAACATGTAGCGTGTGCAATTTTAATAGGCAAATACCGAACTCTTCCCCTAGGCATTCCTCTGTCCCCTTACTGCCATGCGGAGAAGAAATGAGAAGCATTAACGGGAACAACAGTTGCCTGCTTGCAGATTTCGTGAGAAATAAGAAAATTTTTGCCCAGGCTATTTTAGTTTGAGGGTAGGGAGACCTTCTAAGAATAGGATGAATCTGGGGCGCCTGGGTGGCTCAGTGGGTTAAGCCTCTGCCTTCGGCTCAGGTCATGATCTCGGGGTCCTGGGATCGAGCCCTGCATCGGGCTCTCTGCTCAGCAGGGAGCCTGCTTCCCACCCCCTTCTCTGCCTGCTTGTGATCTCTGTCAAATTAAAAAAAAAAAGAATAGGACAAATCAGGGGCACCTGGGTGGCTCCGTCAGCCGAACGTCCGACTCTTGATTTCGGCTCAGGTCATGATCTTGGGGTGGTGGGAAGGAGCCCCGCGTCAGGCTCCATGCCTAGGAGGGAGTTTGAGGGTTCTCTCTCTGCCCCTGCCCCCGCCTCTCTCTCTTTCTCTAAAATACATAAATCGTTAGAAAAAAAAGAGTAGGACAAATCGTAATCTAACTGTGAAATGTGTCCATAAACTAAACTGAACGAGAAGGGTGACCAATAAATGTAGCGAGGTCGCTCACGCAGAACCCGGGTAACTGGGGGACAGCCAGTGAACAGTGACGGAAGCCAGGACAGCCGGTGCAGGGGCTGGGGCTGCTGATGGCGGCTGGGAGTGCGGCCACAGGCTGCCCTTTGGGTCTGGTGACTTTATCAAACAAGAGACAGAAGAAAGGAAAGGATCTTTTAAAGGGTCTTTGAGAACTAACGTCATCTCACAAAATAAAAAAAAAAGAACGAACGCAGAAAACACTTCCATTTTGTTTCTGAAGAGCTCAAGGTCCAACCTGCACGCTCTTTCAAGACGTCACATGCCGTTTCTGTTCCTACAGAAATACACGCGCGCACAGAGGGAAGGACACCATCATCCCGGGACCCCTCCAGGAATCCTGAAATTTTTCTTAAATCCCCTGTACTGGCTTCTCCAGAAAGCTCTTCAGAGAGCTGTCAGAAATAGCGAGTTCAAAGAGAGGGAGTTTCTGTTCAGCCGCAGGGCCCCGCAGATTCCGATTTCAGGACAACAGCCGGGTTGACAAGGGAAGCGGTTTCCCAGAGCTGCTTGTGGTCGAGACTCGGCGTTCTCAGATGGACAAATTCAAAGACTAATTCAAGTAATCGGCAAACAAAACTCACCCACCTATGGGAAAAGATGACAGACCTCTTACGAGGACTCCACTAAGTGGGCAGGTCAGTGACAGGTCCCGAGAGCTGACACAGGCTCTTCTGGAGCGACCCAGGCGCAGCGCACGCGAGTTAGTGCCCCGCGGGAAGCCCCACGGGGGCTCAGACAAGCTCGCGGCAGCGTCCACACCGCCCGAAGCGGACATCGTGGAGCCAAAGGGGAACTGGCCTTACAGGAGTTGGTCTTTACTTGTCTGCTGTGCCAGTTACCAGAGGTTTAACTTTGGCCAAGTTTGCGCATCGCTTTCTTACTCGTAGAGTGGGCATAGTACCTACCGGAGAGGAGTTGGGAGATTAGAGAGGACGCGTCCAAGAGCCCGTCGCACACCGGGACAACAACGCGCTTTCACGAAACCGAGACGCTGCACGGTCTCGTGGTGCTTTGGAATCTGTTTTACTCAAAATCACTTTTGGCCCCGTAGATCTTTTCACACATTTCTGGCCAAGAATCCCCTTTTTTGACAGTTTCATCCACAACAGCCTAAACTTGATGATTTCTTTGAAAACAACTTAAACGTTTTTGACTCCCTTTGGCCCCAGCGCCACAGGACAGAAGAGCGCGGCGGCGGCGGCTTAAGAAACAAGCTCTGCCCAGAGCCACTTCCTGCTCGGCCTCCCCGCGCCTTCCCTTTTCCCAGGCGCCCAGGGGGGCAGAGGGGAGCGCCGGCTGCTGAGGGTGACTGGGTGCCTCGTGATGCCGCACTTCCCAGTGACACACCGAGCCCCGCCGTCTGGGCCGCTGTGAGCTACCGTGTGTTCCTTTTCCTCGCCTTTTTTTTTTCCAAACCAGCATTTTTGATCTCTTCTGTATTACTCACTAATTAATGGGTGGGAGTGATCCATTTTTCCTCCTGACTCTGACCCACTGTATCTGAGGGAGGCTCACTCCTTACTCCTTTGTGGGGAGGAAAGCAGACTCGGGCCAGAGGCACCGGCCCTCAGGCACCTCACAGACTCCCGCAGACTCAGCTCCAGTGTCACGGGGGCTCACGGCGGTCATCTGTAACTGTCACGGTCTCTAAAGTATGACACCCAAAGCGCTTTGGTAGACCGCAAGCTCCTTTCAGAAAAGACCTGTTCCTTAGCCATCTTGACAACCTAGTCTTCCCTCGAGGAACCTTCACTCGCATCTGCTAACCAGGGGCTCGGGCGCAGACAGACCCGTGTTCGTAGTGGTCTAGACGGCGGGCAGTGACTGCTCCTCCCAGCCTCGGGCACGCCTTTCCATTTACATGGCTTGGGAATCCTCTGCTTTTATGTGGGCCCATGGTAAAAAATAAAATGTTCCTGGGACGCCTGGGTGGCTCAGTTGGTTGAGCGGCTGCCTTCGGCTCAGGTCATGATCCCCGCGTCCTGGGATCGAGCCCCGCATCGGGGCTCCTTGCTCGGCGGGGAGCCTGCTTCTCCCTCCGCCTCTGCTTGCCTCTCTGTCTGCCTGAGCTCGTGCTCTCTCTCTAATAAATAAAATATTAAAAAAAAATAAAATAAAATGTTCCTTGGTCAGCTTTAACGTATACAAGGGGATTTTCTAAAGTCTTTTCAGAACTTAGCACACGTTTTGCTATTCTTGAGTTCTGAGCTGGCAAGTGAGTCTCCATAGGAGAAAGGACCCATGTATATAGCACGCCATTTCCTTCTCATCTCTGCCTCCAAATTCTGCGAGGACAGAGCCTGGTAGTGAGGACAGATATTTCTAAAATCCCAACTTCTATGTTTGGCCCCCTCATTCCTCAGTTGACTGCTATCCACTAGTACGTTGTCCTGGCCCAGACCCACCAAGCCATCAGCTTCCTCCAAGGAGAATTACCCAGGTTACGGCTCTGCTAGACAGTGGATAAAAGCTGATCTCTCCTGGGGCCCCTGGGTGGCTCAGTGGGTTAAACCTCTGCTTTCATCTCAGGTCATGATCTCAGGGTCCTGAGATCGAGCCCCACATCGGGCTCTCTGCTCAATGGAGAGCCTGCTTCCCCCTCTCTCTCTACCTGCCTCTCTGCCTGCTTGTGATCTCTCTCTCTGTCAAAGAAAAAAAAAAAATCTCTCCTTTCTTGGATGAGAAATTGATCAAAAGCAAGGTCATTGGTTTCAATAATGGAATCACTGAGTTCTATGGAAGACAGTTTATCTTTGTAAATTCTGAGAAAGAACAGAGGCAAAAATCTCAGAAAGACTAAAAGCTACTAAAACTTTAGACCAAAGAGCTCATTTTTAATTTCGTGGCATGGTGATGAACATCTTATTTCTTTGCTAAGTTTTAACTGGCTGAAATACACTACAAAGATGACAATCTATTGAAAAAGATGTCCAAATGCCAGCCAATGCCCCACTTACTGCAAACCACATTTGGCCCAGCCCCAAGTGATGTGGCCGGGCTCCAGAGCAGGCTCTGGAAACGTCTGCCTGCCTCACAGTCCCTGCAGCACATGAAGTTCCTAAGCTCTCGTCCACACTAAGGAGACTACGAGGGCAGCTTTACTTCCTTCCTTAATGGACAGTCCCTCGATGTGAGGAAGGAACTATGTGGTTCTAGCAGTGCATTCTACCGACTTCTTGACATTTTGAGGCTATGGCTGAGGCCCTGTGAGAGCACCAGTATCATTAAACTTCTAGAACTGCAGAATTTCTCAGAATTTCTTATGCTCGGAGGCCCTTCCTGTGCCTTTTTAAGGGGCCCCAAGTCCAGTCCCATAATCAAGATGCGGAGACCATTCACCTTGTCAGTGCCTAAAATATATGGAAATCCTCATAATGCTGCCTTAAATGCATACAGCATTTAATGTGCAAAGTGCCTCTGTGACCATCACAGTTCATCCTCAGTGTCCCAGGTACGGGTGCAGAGAAAGCTCAGAAGAAAAATAACTGGTCCCAATATCTCAGTCACAGAAGTCAGGATCAACTCCAGATCTGAGGTCTCTTAGGTAAATGCTTTCCCACAACTTCCTTATCTGAACCTTCCCATTGGCTGAGCCGGGAAGATACAAAGCTCCCTGTCAGAGGGAGTTGGGGAAACGTACCTGTTGGCAAGCAAACAAGACCGGGCCAGTGGCTAACCCGAGCTTCAGGTCCGCTGATGTTGGTTTGCCCATTTGGTCAGAACACGAGGTGAAGTCCAGCACATCATCTATGAGCTAGTGGATGAGAACAAGCAGTGTCAGCAGCATGGCCACCCCGGGTGTCACCGTCGCCCTTCCCACTGTGCCAACGGGCCACGTTCCTAAAAAGCAGAGGACCAACCTGAAAGGCGATGCCCACATTTTTTCCGTATTGATAGGCAATCTCATGCACCACTGGGTCCGGGCATCCCAGGACGGAGACCTGAAGCAGACAGAGAATTCTGGAATAAGCTGCTGATGACAAGCAAGGCAGCCTCCCCTGCGTGCAAGGATGCAGACATTCACTCCCTCAAGGAAGAGGCGGTGAGGCCGTATCATGCAGTCAGGAGATCCCGCCGTCAGAGCGAGACCAGACGCGCACACGATACCCATGTTTTCAATGGAAGGATTTCAGCCTCCACCGCAGATTGTTCTCTTCGACTCTAGGGGAGCTGCCCTCCACCCCTCCTTTCCCGGGGTAAGACCTCTTTCTTGCTGCTTTCAGCATGCAGCAAACCAGGCCTACATCTGGCGCAAGCAAACCTTGGCTCCATTTTTGTAAATCTATTGAGTTAGGCCCTGTTTTAGGAAGAGACAGCACATCTGCTCTAATCACACATGATGCTGCCATCTATTTCCTCATTTGTAGTTCCTTCCTTTTAGTAATTTTGGGTGATTTCACTCTTTTCTCAAATGCAGTTACTTCCTGATGTAACAGCCTCCAGCGTCAGGCTTCAGACAAATGCTGTTTTCTCATTAGTAAAGGGTCTTCACTGGTCCCGCGGCTTGTTTCTTATGCAAGAAGTAACTAACTTTCCATTGGATGTTCTTTCCTGCTTTATCAAAGATTAGTTGACCATAGAGTTGAGGGTCTATTTCTGGGCTCTCTATTCTGTTCCACTGATCTATGTGTCTGTTTTTGTGCCAGTACCATACTGTCTTGATGATGACAGCTTTGTAGTAGAGCTTGAAGTCTGGAATTGTGATGCCACCAACTTTGGCTTTCTTTTTCAATATTCCTTTGGCGATTCGAGGTCTTTTCTGGTTCCATATAAATTTTAGGATTATTTGTTCCATTTCTTTGAAAAAATTGGATGGGATTTTGATAGGCATTGGCTAAAATAAACAAGTCAGGAAATGACAGATGCTGGTGAGGATGTGGAGAAAGGGGAACCCTCCTACACTGTTGGTGGGAATGCAAGCTGGTGCAACCACTCTGGAAAACAGCATGGAGGTTCCTCAAAAAATTGAAAATAGAGCTACCTTATGACCCAGCAATTGCACTACTGGGTATTTACCCTAAAGATACAAACGTAGTGATCCAAAGGGGCACGTGTACCCGAATGTTTGTAGCAGCAATGTCCACAATAGCCAAGTTATGGAAAGAACCTAGATGTCCATCAACAGATGAATGGATAAAGAAGATGTGGTATATATATACGATGGACTACTATGCAGCCATCAAAAGAAATGAAATCTTACCATTTGCGACGACATGGATGGAACTAGATCGTATTATGCTTAGCGAAATAAGTCAACTGGAGAAAGACAACTACCCCCATGATCTCCCTGATATGAGGAAGTGGAGATGCAACGGGGGTGGGAGTTAAGGTGGTAGGAAAAGGAAAAATGAAACAAGATGGGATCGGGAGGGAGACAAACCAAAAGAGACTCTTAATGTCATAAAACAAACTGAGGGGGGTGGGGGGGAGAGGGGTTGGGAGAGGGTGGGGGGGTTACATTATATGTTTAAATAAAGCTTAAATTAAAAAAAAAATATTATTGCTTAAAAAAAAAAAAAAAGAAGTAACTAACTGCTTAAAAGCCCTCCCCCCCTTTTCAGAGGAGGAGAAACAGGACTTCTAGGTCTTTTTAAAACTCAAAAAAACCTAGCTGGCACTGGCCACTTGAGTGCATTTCCACTGATCTGCTAAGCATGCTAAGCAGGCCCTGCCGCATTTCCAGAAAACAAAGACTGGGTAAACCCCCAAAGCAGGGAATAGGAGCGGCATGGACTCCACTGGAAGGGAAATGTCTACACTGAGTGCAGGAGAAAGCCAGATGGCATCCGTGTCCTGCCTATAGTGGGTCACCGATGATGAACCCGTCTCCCGACTTCTGTCCCTGCCTCCGCGGGCCCCCTGGTCCGGGCGCAGTCAGCTCAGGTATTAGCGGCGCCTAAGCGAAGTGGGGGGTGGAGGGGGGCTCGGCAGTCAGGCCGCTGGGGGCGCACTCATGTCTCCTGAGATGCCCCGCGATCTCCGCGCATTCCTTGGTATTTCGCTTCCGCTTCTGTAAAACGCAGGATCCAAAGCCCTTAGCTGGTAGGGCTGCTGCCAGGAATGCATGTCACGCAACTTTTAAACCTCTGCACAGTGCCTGGCATCTGGTTTTAACACTAGAAGTTTGCCATTATTGCTAATCCTCTTCCTCCTCTTCCCGAGCGCAGAAACAGGAGCTGGCAGCGTCCGTGCCCCGTGGCTACTAAAAGCCAGATCCCACCCGGTGCTCAGCCCTGAGGATGTTTCTGAGGATGCGGGGAAGCGAGGAAGCCTGGGGCCGTGTCACGCCTGGCTGCATGCCCACCGATGACACTGTGCGCGTCGCGAGAGGTCAGCTGGCCACTTCCTGGAGTGAATAATGACCTCGTAACTGCTACAGGGTGGGGGGCCTCTTTAACCAAACTAAATCATCTGGGAGACCACATGCGAGACACTTTAGAAACCCCGGCAAGAGTCGAGCTATCCGTCACCCTGGCTGAGTGCCTGAGCAGACGAGGTCCCGGCGGCCGGGGACGTGCTGAGCTCAGGGCACGAGGACGCCCCCCTCGTCCCTCGTGTTCACGCAGTTACCGCCACACAAAATAGCACCGAAGTGCCGGCTTTCCTCCTCAGAAGTAAAAGACACTTAAAAACCATTCTCTTTCTGAACTCACTGGACTACATTTACGGAGCTCCGAGGATGAGGACTTCGGATTCTCTTGAGCCTCACGACGTCCCAGAGGCACTGCTGTTGTGGCTGATGCTCGGCGAGAGCGAACAATCCTGGGCACCCGGCAGAGCCCCGGAACCCCCGGTCCGTGCGCCCTGGGCGTCCAGGCCTTGCTCATGAGCGAGTGACCACGCGGGGAACCTCGGGCTGGGAAACGGCGGAATCAGAATCTGAACCCAAAGGGTCTCACTGCGGGGAATGTTCTCGTCATCACTTTCCTACGCGGCGTGGCGGCCCAGAGGCCAGACGACGAGCCCGAGGAAGCCCTCGGCCGTGCGGCCCGCGCCCCGACCCCCTCGGGCACACACGCCGACCCAGAACGGAGCCGCCGGGCAAGGGCCGCTTGTGCTCCGAGCTCTGCGAGCGCGCGGGGGAAGCCCACTCCTCACCCCGCAGCCCGGGGAGGGGCCGCCTGCGTCCGTCCTTCCACAGCCGCGAGGCCACACGAGAAGCACGAAGGAGGGGCGCGGGCGGGACGCGCGTGCTCCCTGTTCCCGCGCCCCAGGACGGTGCCCCGCGGCTTTCTGGCCGCACGTGGGCGACAAGGACCAGTTAAGTCCAAGACCGCGGAGCTCGGCTAACAGGTCTGGGGGAAGCAGGCCCACGGCCCCACCTGGAAGGTTCCCGAGAGCCTGTCTCGAAAGGCCGGGTCCCGACTGCCTGTGCAGGCGCCGGGTGTCTGGCGCGAGCGCGTCCGCCAGGGCAGATACGTGCGCGCGCACACGGCGTCTTCCTCACGGCAGAAGTATCCAAACAGGCTGTCGTCAAAACCCGGCTCGGGGCGCCTGGGTGCCTCAGTGGGTTAAAGCCTCTGCCTTCGGCTCAGGTCATGATCTCAGGGTCCTGGGATCGAGCCCTCGGTCGGGCTTTCTGCTCGGCGGGGAGCCTGCCCCCCCCC